>BDUI01004555.1:82357-102296 GCA_002335545.1 Apodemus speciosus
GATAGTTAATGGACACCCACTCGTTGTCAAAAGATAGGTCACTTGATTCATTGGACTTTTCAATATGTATCAAATGATTTCTAGGCCTACAGAGTAGACTGGGAGTTTATAATGCTCTATTTTTAACAGACACATTCTAGTTGTGCTTGTGTAGGATACAATAAGACAGTTGTTTCKGTATATATAGCATGATAATTAAATCAGGGTTATTAGTCCAGTCATTACCTCAACCTTTTACTATTATTTGAGTTGAAAAAAATGAGAAATATTTTCTTCTAGTTATTTTGCAACCTGTATCATTGTTAAKTATAGCTGTCTTGCTGTGTACTAAAAATTGTATGGCCTTGGAAATTAACACTCAAAAAGCTTAAAGTATAAACAGGTCATAGATATGGTGAACTATGGAATGTRTGAATCTGGGAGCACCTGGTTCCGAAGCTCCTTCTCAGTGTTGGACTCCATCCCACCTCTATTATTTACAAAGTCATAATGGTATGACAATACCATCAGGTTAAACAACCACATCATGTACCAAGAATAATACATTATGCATGACATGCAARTTTCATCATTTTGATGATCTGTGAATAAACCTTTTTAAGGTTGGACAAAGCCCCCAATCATCTTTCTTAGACATTTATTGGAAAATAGACTGTAACTATTCAGTTAAAGGAGGAATTCTGAAGGTCCACTAATTATACTAAAAATGACTGCAATATTAGAATACTGTGTGTGGCTAAAGCAGCCTGCTTTCTCTTTGAACATTATTAATAACTTCAGACTAGGTTTCCTAGAGGTCAAACAACTGGTGGAAAAGGATATTTAATGAAACCAATTGTTTGACTGTGTCGAGATAAAAGGTGCAGCTGTTTTCCCCCTACTATAAATAACCACAGATTTAAAAAAAATAAGATTAACAAACAAAATTTATACAGCGACTTCCCCCATAAACCTCCAACCCAAGGGAAAATGATTCCTTATTTATTTCTCTTCCCCTATCCACGCAAATGAGATGTTAATATTTAGCCCATTTAAGAGCTCCCATGAATTTACCACTCACACACCAGATCCTTGTACAGTGTGCAGTGAAGAGGAAGATGACGGGACCATCCTGGTCCAGGTCTAACTGTATTTGTTTGGAGTGGGAACATTCAGTGAGGACCGACTGCCTTATTCACTTTCCTTCCTATGTTAGCAGGGAAGGAAGCTGCCCGACCCTCAGTATTGTTTTCGGGCTTGGGTGTTTTCCAGAAAGCTGGTGCACTGTGATACCTTCACTTGAGACTTTCATTTTTAGCCAGCCAATCCAATGTGACATTTAAAATGTTTCAACTAAAAAAAAAGGTTTCGGAAATAAGAAGTAGTTTGAATTGTGTCTGTCATATGTGATAGCACATATGAAGCTGTCCCCGGGAAGAGCATCTCTGATCCTTCCRCGTTTTGCCATTGAGTGAGATCCATACACAACGCCATTGGTTGGTAACTTGCATCCTGTTCAATAACTTATATTTCAGTGTGCCGCTCCACGAAAAGCTTGTTGGGTTTCTGTTTTGTTTCTGGCTGAGTAACTACAAAGACTGTCAAATTAATGAAAATGTTCGAGTTAGTAACTGAATTAATCTAAAATTTAAAACTTAACTGCATACGTTGTATCTGTGTCACTTTAGCTAGTTTTTTAACAACAACAACAAAAAAAATTTTAGCCTTCGACTGGAGAGATGGCTTAATGGATAAGAGCACTGGCTGCTCTTCCAGAGGACTCAGGTTCAATTCCCAGCATCTACATAGCAGCTCACAACTGTCCGCAACTACTTCCAGGAGATCTGACATCTTCACACAGACATACGTGCAAACAAAATACCAAAGTACATGTAAATAAGTAATTAATTAATTAATTAATTAAAGTATTGGTCTTTTACTACCCAAAAATTGAAGAACATTTTATGTGTATGAATGTTTGCCTGCATGTAAGTATGTGTACCACACATGTGCCTGGTGCAGGCAGAGTCTGGGAGAGAGCATTGGAGTGACAGGTGGTTGTGAGACACTCTATGGGTTGAGTCACAGGTGGTTGTGAGACTCTCTGTGGGTTCTGAGAACTGAACCTGTGTCCTCTGCAAGAGCAACCAGTGATCTTAATGGCTGAACAATCTCTCCAGTCTCTTTGGCTTTGGTCTTGAAAAGTCATCTCTTCTCTTTTATCTCCAGAAGTCATGGTTTTTAGTTTGAAGAGTAACTGATTATACTTTTTGAATGTTTGAATAGCTGGAAAATTTGGCCATAGATTTGCAAAAAATAATTATTAAGTGGAGTTCTTTCTATCTGCTTAAAAATAAATCTTATTTTCCCCTTTCATTGTTTCCTGTAGCTTGAATTACATTTGTTGATGATATAGGCAAAAATAACATCCTTGCATTTATATAGTGCCAATAAATGCCAACAGAAGAACTGGGGTAGATGATTGAGGAGCTGTTTCCCCACAATCAAGTCATTGACTCTATGACTCTATTTACCTCTCAAAAGTAGACTCGGGGAGTCTTTAAACACTGTATTCCCTAAGAAGTTCTGTGGAACATTTTTTCCACCCCACATGTGAGCAATTTGGAAACTGGATATGAAAATGTGAAGGGATGGCACTGCTGAGACGGAGCTAGCATCTCTGAAGTCCAACCGCCTCCCCCTTCTGTCCGCACACACACACTTCATAAACCATCTCCCGACTCTGCAGAAACATGTCGTGTGCTACAGGCAAAGATAGAGAAGATGGTGAGCTCATTTTATTGAAGAAGACAGAGGCAAATAAAGACAGCAAACACTGAAGAAAGCAGAAAGGTCGTTCAAATCAGAGGCAGAGCCGAGGAAGGGCCAGGCTGAGACTAGCACAGGAGACAGCTGGACTGTCTGAAGTTTTAGACTTGTACAAATCACAGTTAAAGATGAGAATGAGTCAGGAGTGTCAATGGGGGGAAACGGGCACATAATAGCCACAGCCCTTGCTTTCTGAGATCCTCATAGACAAGCTAATCTTTCCGGGTTCCAAAGAAGAACATGGATGACATACTACCAAGCTGTTACATACAGGGTTATAAATGCTGGCTTGTTTTATAAGGCATGTGGCTTTCAGAGTATGTCTCTCTGATTAGCATATTGCATGTGTACTATGTATAGCCATGCATGCATACACGGACATGATAAGAACATTTACTTCTAGGTATTTTTTTAATGAAATATCAAACATGTCAAAATTTTGGACCTCTTTATGACAAAATTAGCTATGGCTATGTAGTGAGACCCTGTCCAAAAGAAATAAAAAGATTGAGAACTTACAAAAAACATGGTTATGGAGAGTAACACGTACTTCACAGTGGCTACTTTGTAATTTTGATCGCTAGTATTTAATTATTATAGTGCACAAGTCAAATTCTTTAAAATGTACATCAAGTTTTGGAAGCACATGTCCTGGTTAACTTCAGCAGTCAACTTGACATAGCCTAGAGTCTCTGAGAGGAGAGCCTCAGCTGGGGAACTTCTTAGATTAGATCAACCCGTGGAATTGATGTAGCAGGGCTCAGCATCCTGTGGCATCATCCCTGAGTGTAGGCAGGTAGTCCGAGCTAGTATAACCTGGCCTGTGACCTAACTAGCAAGCAGCATCTTAGCTCCTGCTATGTTTCATTGGCCCTGAAGTGAGTGCCTCAGTAGGAGGTAAAGTTGTGTGGAACAGAAGTCATTCCTTTCTTCATGTTTCTGCTTGGATGTCCCTCAGTGATAGATTGTGACCCRGAGATGTAAACTATAGTAAGCCATTTCCTTCACTAGATTATTTTCAGTCAGAGTGTTTCCTTGCAGAAACAGAAAGCAAGCTAGAATGTACATCATTTTTCACTCAGTACTTTTATTCTTGTTGACTGCATGTCTCTACATATACACATCAAGACCATACTGACTGGTTCAAGAGAAAGAGCACACTCATCCTTCCTCACGATCAAAAAGCTATCCAGTGATCTCATTCCCAACATGGGGAAGCTGAAGCCAACTTGGGCGGAGTGCCCGTTCATTAAATGGTAACACTCCTTGTCCAGCAGATTTTTCATTAGACTGACTGGAAATCTTGGAAGGTTGGGTCTTTGTCATTATGGAAATATTCTATAAGCTTATCCAATTAGTTCAGCTTCTAGGCACTACCATCCTTCTAAAAGCCAGCATGYGAGCCAGTTATGTTAAAGTGGATTTACGTGGCAAAGCAAGAAATGAACCAGCTGTCAACGTGTCTGCCCTTCAGCCATTCCACTGTTAAGAAGGAAGGCTGGGGGTTTGCTTACTGACAGATTGGGCTCCAGACAATTGTAATTCTAGCTTCAAGATCTTTGGACCTAAGTGTTTTGAAAGATGCCAACTGAAAGCTTACTTCCAAAATATTTAATGGGCCTCTCTTAAGAGAGATAAATGCTTTGGTAATGTTTATTGCAAATGACTTAGCATAGACTTTTAGAAAGGACCCTAAAAATTACATCCTTCTCCCTCAAAATCTTAATCATTTTCCACTTGGAAGTTATACTCTAAAATAGAAGCAAATATCGCTGCTGTTCCTTCATTGAGTCTATCACACAAAGTGGAATTCTTTTGAGCCCTTACCCTTTATTTTCCTTCTTTTCCCTTTTCTCTCTCTCTCCCTCCTCCTCTTCTCCTTCTGTTCTCATTTCTTTTCTGGTGAGATTCTAAGTGTAGGAGGGTAGATTGCTTAATGTGTTCTCAGGGCAAAGACTGAAAGGATTACATTATATAGCCATGCTGTGGTGTGGGCGGGGTGCGATTTTAAACAGCACCAAGCTCCAAGAAATAGAATTACCACAAACAGAACTGCAGGGACCTCCTAAGAGTTTAGGCAGAGCCCATATTTCCTGTGGAATTTGAAGACTTAGAATATCACCCCACAGTAGCAGTGGCAGCTGCCCGTTTATGCTCTCAGCACCTGTGTGTCACCCAATTCTTAAAATCTCAGCAATAAAAATAGCGTCTTAATATATTTAATTGAAGTGCCATATAAATACCTTCTGGAGGGAAAATTTAAAACAAAATATAAATTTCCCTCTTTGTGGAATTTCTAAGGTCAGTCCATCTCCTCCCATCCGGAAACTTGGAATTCGTTAAGATGAGATCTGAGGCTGGTAAGATGCCCACATCCCAAGCAGCCATGGAAGGCACTTCCTGAGTAGAATAACAATTGCAATTCAACTGGGAAACAGGTCCACCCAGATAAGCATCTTCTGTTACTTTTTAAAGGCTTTATTGCTAGGCGTTCTCTACTTGACAATTTTGTGATTATCGAACTCTCTTTACCTCCTCATTTTGCTTACATCTCCTCTTTGAAAATGGATAGGGGTGAAGGAAAGGAAAGCAGCCATTTTAGGGAGTGGGGGCAGGTTCCACTTTCTTCTTTGAACTTAGCCGGTTCATCTGTGTGAAGAGGCGAGGAAGTGCATCTCTCCATGGATTAATGGAGTACTTTCTGGGGGCTGTTGAAGGGAGTAAGCTTGTCAGGTCACTTGAATAGCTTCATAAGCTTTGGGAACTGTGGGGTCTTCTCCCTTTCCTACAAATCTACAAGCATAGATCCACACACAGACAAATGAAAGGGAAACAAATGGTGCGAAATCAGTACACAGCAGGAGATGTGCACAGAGGGGGGTCCTTACACAGGATTACAAATGGCAGCCACCAACTGCCAAGTTATTTATGAAGAAGAGAGGCAGTGACTTGCTAGCATGGGCACCCAATAAAGATGGACTTGTGCACAAAAAGAATGTGACAATTCAGTTCTTTGCATTTGTTTATTGATGATTCCTCCTTCCCCACACTTAGGTCTTGGCATTCCATCCAAAGCAGACGGTGTGATCTCCCCTTGGGGAACAGCTCAGGGTTTAGCTTTATTTACAAGGTTCTTTAGTCTAAAGAGCAAAGCGTTCTTGCTGACAGAGTCCATGCTGCATGGCAGCCTATCGCCCTCTACTTGGGAGAAATATTTACTCCTCTAGAGAAGTCCTAAATGCTAGCAGATTCCTAGCCCGCCTTTTCATTTTGTATTGATCTAAACCACTGATTTTAGTGTACTAATTATTTTTTTATTAATCAGCCATGTCTTTTCTCTGTTTTATGTAAGGTTCTTCAGTAAACATGGCTTTGGGTTACTATCTGAGCTTTTATCTTCTATTTGCTTTGAAGACCAAGTTCATGCTACCTCAGAATTTCTCCTTAACAAGAGAAGGGTGAATCCACGTAGAGTAGAAGAAAGCATAATTTGAATCATTTGAAGGCTTGCAGTATTACTAGTGGACTGGCAGTGGCATTCTAGAAGTGGGTAGACAACCATGGTATGTATTCTTTGATACAGGAGCTCTAGGAACTCCTACTAGGAACCCTGAGTAGAAAATTCTCCTCACTGAGGGAGACTGTCGAAAAGACATATATCTGATTTTCTATACTTTCAGGATGATACTTTGATGAGTATCATCCCAGATTTCCACAGGAAGGAAACTGTCTTCATATGTTGAGCAGGTAAAGCTTAACTACAGAGGATGGAGAGACAGCTCACCGTTAAGAGCTCTGACTACTTTTATAGAGGACTGGGGTTCAATTCCCAGCACCCACATGGTGGCTCACAACCATCTGTAACCCCAGTTCTAAGGAATCCGATGCCCTCTTATGGGTTCTGTGGGCACTGAGTACCCATGGTGCATATACATGCACTCAGGCAAAACACTTACACACATAAAATATAAATAAGTCTCAAGAAATCAGTACAAGGTATAGCCTTTAAAGACAAAGGAGAACAGGAGACTTTTCTCCCAGCACTGCTGAGTTCTGAGCATGATTACGTAGGTGACAGAGAAAAGTATAGCTTGGTAGATGACAGAGAAACGTACAGCTGGAGGGACCAGWGTCATTGAATTAGCAGCTGGTACAGATCACCAGAGGACAGAGAGGCAGAGAATCCCAATAGAAGAGTAGGAGAGTATAGGACTCTCCGGGGCCAAAGAGAAGACTAAGGCTTTTAGGAGTGGTGTGCTCTTCCTGGCTAGGAGCAAGAGCGTCAAAGGCAATTGCAGGGTCTCTTTCATCCTTCAAGCTTTTCCTGGCTGTCTTGGACTGTGGCCTGAAGAAAGTTCTTTACACCGGGCAGTGGCCTTTGTAATCTAAAGATAAAAAATTATGCACTGCAGCTTTTAGGCCCAATTCTGTCAATAGGTCTTGGTTCTTTCTGCCAAACCAAGAAGTGCTAACACATTTGGAGCTTTTAGCCAAGGTAATGACTCAAACGGCATGCATAATTAATCTCATAACATGGCTGCTTTCATTTATTCTCATTTTCCCCAAATGAGCATAGATTCCTTGGTCATTACCTCATGCATCTCCACTATTTAATGAAGCCCCTTCTTCCACTTCACCACAGGTTTATTGTTTTTAGGGAAAACCAGAATCAAGTCTAGCTGTATTCGTTGAGTCTACTGCATCTCCAATCATTTAGGTCAACTTGAATTATACATGTAGTGGTGAAAAGAGTGCCCTCAGTTTCAATGAGTTGTGTGCTTAATTAAGTGGTCAATTCTTGTACTAAAATGTAATCTCTTCCCTAAGGAAGTAGCTTGAGAACAAACCTGTAATGGGGCATCCATTCTACCTACCATCTGTGTGTCAGTAGGTCATGTGCCATGTGTAGGTCAGTGTACCTGTGTGGTTAGCTGGAAAAGATGAATCTATTGGAGTGTTAAATTACTTCCATTTCAAAAATGTGGCTGTGGGGCTGGAGAAATGGCTTACTCGTTAAAAGCATTTGTTTTGCAGAGGACCTGGGTTCAGTTCCCAGCACCCACATGACCATTTATAACCTCCCATAATACCAGTGGATTATACTGGGATATATAATATACCAGTATATATAATACTAGAGGATCTGACATGCTCTTCTGACTTCCATGAGCACCAGTAATGAACATGGTACTAGGACATACATTCAGGCCAAAGCTCTCATGCACATAAAATAAAATAAATAAATGTAACAAAAAATAATTAAAGGTTGTCAGAGCCGAATACTACAGGACAGTTCTGAGATCAACTGTTCACAAGGTGAATGTGTTCACTGCTCAGTGTCTTAAAGCTATTGTTGTCAGACAGCTGATTCTGCTAACTAGAAAAATATTTATTATCTGTTTACCATGAACAGGTTCTGGGCAAAGAATGGCGATAGACTAAGAAGAAAACCAGCCATTGTCTGCTCTCCTTGACCTCAGATTTGTGGTGAACGACTTTAGACACAAATGGGGTATTAGACTGAGTTAAATGCTATGGAGAAAAGAAAGCAGGACCTCCCACAGAGTCAGTAGCTAGGGCAGTGGCTTTGGTGGGATGTGTCTAATTTAGATGGAGACGCCAAGGAAGGCTTTTCTGAAGAGATAATGCCTGAGGTTTTTTTTTCTGAAAACTTGGGTTCTTTCTGAGCCAGATTCTTCTTTTCATATTTGCAGAACCACGAAGTTTAGAGACATACTTATTTTGTGTTACATTTGAGTATTGCTCCAGCAGCAGGTATGTGTATGTGTGTGTGTGTGTGTGTGTGTGTGTGTGTGTGTNTGTGTGTGTGTGTGTGTGTGTGTGTGTGTGTGTGTGTGTGTGTGTGTGTGTGTGTGTGTGTGTGTGTGTGTTTGTGGTGTCCCTGGAGGCTGGAAGAGCATGCTGGATTCCCTGGAACTGGATTTACAGGTAACAATTATAAGCTACCATGTGGGTGCTGAGAACCAAACCTGTGCCCTCTGCAAGAGCAGCAAGTTCTCTGAGCCGTCTCTTTAGCCCCACTTGTTTTATTTTTATTTATACTTTTTAACTTAGGCAAACCTTTCCCCCCCTGAACCTTAGAGAAGGATATATAGATGTCCCATGCAGGGATGAGCATTCAACAGTTACACATTCTCTGCACTGTGACCAGCCAGTTATTAGTCACTGGAGTAATTGCTACCCACTGCAAAAGGAAGCTCCTTTGACTCACACTGATAAGCACACTATTCTATAGGCATAAACATAACTATGTAGAAGGCAATTTGACAGGCACATTTTATTTACTTAATAGAACAATAGCAGTAGCTTCCTCACTGGGGTCTGTGACCTCTCTAGCCACAGACCTTTGGCAAGGGTACAGTATCAGATAGGGATTTTACGCCTATGAAGCAAAAATCAAACTAGAAAGCTGCTGTTGACCTCACAACAGCCAAGCCATTGCATCTTGCCCAGTGAGTCGGGAGTATAGCATGCAGGGTCCACAGATGAGTGAGACTGCAGTGACAGTACTTGCCCAGTATTCCCTATACCTTGATAAATGCTATCATTAAAGACAAAGCTTCCAGCTCAGTCCCTCCTCAATTTCTCTATGTCCTGATGTCCAACCCTGCGGTGTTTTTAGCTGATGCTAACTTTTCTCCCTGTTGCAATGTTTGTTTCCTTTTAATAAGTACAGTATCTTCCAACTAGGAAAAATTGCCTCCAGGTAATTGGTGGTACTTTAAAAAAAATTGACTCAGGACTATAATAGCCATGGTCTAGCTGTGAACATATCTATTTTCAGAGATAATAGATATTTGCCCAAATGAAAAGCTACTTTGGTTTTAGTAATTCCATATACTTTTGTGATTATGATGGCTTTCCACTCAGAGAGGTTACAAAATAATTTATTGCAGCTCTTTGCAGACATTAGTTATGTGAGAAAGAGCATTAATTTAGGTAATGCTACCTATAGAGGAGCCAACAGCCTCCTCAGAAAACATGTTCCTTCCTGTGTCTTCCTGCCACTTCAGCTGATGCTTGTTCTTTATTTAATTTGGTCAACTGCATAGGGAATGAGATTCTGCGTCAGCCTTTCAAGGGTGTGAGGGTCTTCTTCCTCTTTAATCCATTCCATAATTTCTGATTAACATACACCAATGAAGTAGTTGATTTGAACTCCTATAAACAACCTTTTCTAATCCTTGTAAGTCTTGCTGAGAGGATACCTTTGAGAAGCCCACCATGAGGGACAGAATTTATCATTGTCTCATATGTTTTCATAGTGTGTTAGGGCCAATTTTGTTATTAATAAGTACTCTAGGATTGTAAGAAATAATGAGTATTAATCATGTGCACTGGTAAGTAGCTATTATTTTTTATTACTTTATAAATTATAATTTCAAATACATAAGAGTAGCTCTCTGCCCACTAGAAGATAGGTCTGCAAATTCAGAGAGTTGTACTCCCTGATATCAATTACTTGTTCACCTATTCATATTCAATTCACATGATATCATTTTAGGAGTTTTTTCTATGAATTTACAAAGGCCATTTTGATAAGTATCGAGCCTGAGGCTATGTAGAACACAGAAGTTGTTCCACAATAGATCTAGATATCTGGGTCTAGTTATAGCTATCCTTGTAACAGCAACATTCCTTTTGGACAACAAGAATTAATTTCACCCTAAGACAAGAGTATGTCTCTGGAGAAATACTAGTTGGGAGAGAAGGGAGGAGACTTTGAAAGCACAATATTTCTTTCTTCTCTTTTTCTCCCTTCCTATACTCTTTCTCCCTTTCTCCCTTTCTCCCTTTCTCCCTCCTTCCCTTCCTTCCTTCCTTCCTTCCTTCCTTCCTTCCTTCCTTCCTTCCTTCCTTCCCCTCCCATGACTTAGAGTGGAAAATGCTGGAATATGAATTAAAAATTGCTTTGGAATATCTAGCCACCTTTCCTTCCCAATCCTAAAATTGTATCAAATTTATGACTAAGCAGACAGTATATGACAGCTATTTCATAAATGTTTGCTTTTCTCAGATCATTTAATTTGCAGTGACAGTATAAGCTGGGTACTTCAGTCCTCCCCCACCATTGGATATCAAGACTAAGAGTGACAAAAAGATTCACCCAAAGTCACACCCACAATCTGCAGCAGAATTTAGATTTCAATTCATTTCAGCCTGAAACTAGATACTGAACCCCATACATTGTGCTCTGAAAATTCCGGGTTGTCTTGGCATGTAAAGTTTGCTGGGGAAGCATTGGCTATCTCAGGCAGCTGTGGGTCCAAGATTGTAGTAGAGATGGCTTAGCAATGCACACAGAGGACCAGCTGGCCTCTGGATTAAATTCCAAGATAGACAGGGCTTCTTTGAGTGCTCAGTAGTGTTGTCTTATATTTTAATGCCATCCTTCACACGTCCAAGACTCATCTGATCTCATTCAGTTTCCTTCATCAGCTCTCCCCACTTTCTTCTGTTTTCTTTTATGGGGCTGAGGATTGAACCCAGGGCCTCAGGCAGGCTAAACATGCACTGCCAACAAGCTATACCCCCAGCTTAAACTCAGTTTTAATTAAAAATAGTTTTATTGAGCTATAATTCGTATAGGGTACAATCCACTCCAACAATAGAAGGACAGTTTTCTAAAAGTATGTGTGCATTGTGATTCACTTTAGAGGATTCTGGTTCCTAGTAGAAGACACCTATAGCCTCTGAGCTGTCACTCTCAAACTCTTTGTACTCACGATCTTATAAATTTGCCAATTCTGGAAATTTTGCATAAGTGGAATGGAAYGGTATAATTAGCCTGGTTGATGTCTTGTTTCATTTCTTTAGCATAATAAGTCTCATTCATGTGGTTCTCTATACCAGAACTTCAGACATTTCATTGCCAAAAAAAAAAAAAAAAACCAACGTTTTATGGATATATCACATTTCTTTTGCCTATTCATTAGTTGATGAGCATTTAGAATGTTTTTAGGTTTTGGCTATTAAGACTAATATCTATAGGAACATCAATCAGTATTTTCATTTTTCTACTGAGAATTTCTATATCATCACTGCGGGTTTGTGTGTAGGAATCAGAGACCATAACGTATCACAATTCGCACTACACTATAGATGACCATGAACTGTCAAATCAACACAGCCTACAGTCATCTGAGAAAGGACTCCCAATGTGGGGGATTGCCTTGATCAGATTGGTCGATGAGCCTGTCTGGGAGAAATTACCTTGACTGTTAATTGATATAGGAAGGCCCAGCTCACTGTGGGCACTACTATTCCTCAGATGGTGATTCTGGACTGTAAAAGAAAGGAAGATAAGCACAACCCTTCCAGTGAGCCAATAGCCAAAGCTTCAGTTCCTTCTGCTTTGAACTCCTGTCCAGAGTCCTCAGTTGTAGATTGTGACCTGGAAGCAAAAGCCAAAAAAATCCATTCTTTCTCCAAGTTGCCTTTGGTCATGGTGAGTGAAACCAAAGCACATACTAAGTACTGTGTATTTTACATTACATTCTTCTTTTGAGAACAATTTGCTTGGTATGCCTATTTTCCCCATTATCCTCAGCTCTTTAAAAGAAAGGATGAACTAATAATTATACAAGCAGGGCGTCTGGTCCACCATGTTTGCACTGTAATAGTAATTTCAGCTAACTTGGCGCACTAATATGCAATGCACTTTTTATGTTACTGAACATGTTTTAAATGGAGAGTGTATGACCTCAATAAATCTCTAGAATGTAAAACCACTGTGGATATTTTCCCTGGAGAAACGAAGTCCTGCATGGTCTTTGCTGACCCCACCTGCCACTGTTATTTCCTCCACACCCACAAAATGCTCGAAGAAACAATTTAGTGATCTGAAGTTTCTGGAAAGCTGCTGACCTACAGCTGTGTTAAAGTCCTTTTCATTTTCTTCTGCTTACATCCCATTATTTGCTCTTTTTTTCCCCACAGCACATTTTTTCCCCCTGGGGAAATCACAAGATCTTAGCTTTAATTTTATTACTGCCTAGAACCACAACATCTCCGCAATTTCTTCCTTATGAGACCATTCTGTGTCTTATAGTATAAGCTTTCCAGAGCCATGGTCTCAACAAAATATCCCACATCCCTCCCAGTTCCCAGGTCTTTCGTCTTCCTTTCCCTTTCTATCAGACTTAAGTTCCATCTTCAACCATTCCAGTGGTCTGCTTCATGTTCAGGTTCCTCCTTGCCGAGACTGGAAGATTGGCAAGTCTACGTATCTCTCCATCGCACACCGGTGTGGGTGAATCTGAATGGGAGTAGAAAGCATCACACCCCTCTGTAGATGGAGCCCAACTGTGAGTGAATGATTGCTCTCAGACAATGTTGATGCTTTGGTCCTCATGTTGTCTGGAATGATGGTTTCCCAGTTCGTTTACTTTCCCATTTTCCTCTTAACTTTTATTTATACATCTCTTTCAAGACTGCAAGACATAGCAATCTCTCTATAATTACAACAGAAAGGGTTATCTGGACTCTAGATATCATTTTTACCCATCTGCCATGTCTGAGCCCATACTTTGGTGCCATCAGTGCTTGCTTCTCTTCATTTTCCTCACTGAGAAGGCAGATCTTTCTTATTGGATGCTCAGCTCATCATTTTTCATCTGCCAAAAACCATTGTTCATGCAGCTTCACCTGTCTCTCCTGCTTCAAGTTCCCAGTTTTCTTGACCATTATCACCCTTTAATGTGAATAGAGAGATATACTTA
This sequence comes from Apodemus speciosus, assembly GCA_002335545.1. Taxonomy (NCBI): domain Eukaryota; kingdom Metazoa; phylum Chordata; class Mammalia; order Rodentia; family Muridae; genus Apodemus; species Apodemus speciosus. The sequence goes on from BDUI01004555.1 coordinate 95,908, forward strand.
CTGTTACAGGTAGAACACATACTTTATTCTGGTGCTGAGTGTGTATGCATATTTATATGTATGTGTATGTCACATGAACATGTATGGGGTGCGTGCGTGCATGCTTGTGTGTGTATGTGTGTAGGCCAGATGATAACCTTGGGTATCACTGGCTTGGAACTTGCCAAGTAGGCTAGATTAGCTGGCCAGCTGGTCCTTGGAAGCAGCATGTCTCTACTGCCCCAACACTGACATCTGCACCACTATGCCCAGCTCTTTTTTTTTTTCTATGTAGGTTCTGGGAATGGAACTCTGATCAAGGTTTTTGCCAGTTGTGATATATCCCCAGCCTTATTTCCTATCCTGAAGCACTAAGCATCAAAGCCTCCTGCTGACTCTGACATCCTTGATGGTTACCCATGTAAGGCCTTCATTTGTTGTAACACTTAGAAACGGTCGCCTCTGTGGCTTTTTGAAATCACCGCTATTAAAGCTATTAATAGTCAAGCCCAACTTGTCATGGCAGAACGTCTGATCTGAAACTTTGCCATCCTTCATCCCCAGTCTTTCCCTCTCAGGGGATAGCAACACCAATTTTCAAAACCGCTCAGGACCAAATCTTAACTACCCTACAAGTTTCTTTCATATCTTATCTCTAGCCAGAAAATACCATCTGCCCATTTTAAAATTACACTAAGTATTTTATGTAATCAATTCTCTGTGTCTCTATTATCAATACAATACTACAACTACTTACTGTCTCTCACTCCCTAATTTCTCTCCTTGATTCCATTTTTTTCCTAATTACCATTGGACGTAATAGTGCAATGGGAAGAGCCATCCCAAAGCATAGGGCATTTCTCTCCTCCGTGTAAAGCCCCAGTGTAATAGCCAAAACACCAACAATGACCTGTACAGACTGAGTCTCTCTCAAGCCTTACTCCATTGTGACTATTCTGCACCCCCTCCTTCACACCAAGTGCTGTGCTGCACCCCAGGGTCCTCCTCTTTCAGTTATCTCCCTCATCTGTCGGGAAACTTCTCTATCTTCCTTTCTTATACATTTTACTTAAACTACCTTAGTTAGAATGACTTGAAAGCCCCACTTCAATATTCTCATCAGGTTGTTTTTGCAGTGTTTGTTGCCTTTTAAACACACCATATTACATCCCTATTTCAAACGTATTGATTTTGGAGGCATCTCACTTGGTAAAGTGCTTGCCACATAAAAATGATGACCTTATTCAGACTCATAGCACCCCTGTAAAAGCTGGCCACGGGAAGTGGACACAGGTAGACCCTCTGGAACTTTCGGGCCAGTCAGACTAGTGAAGTTGATGGGTCCAGATTCAGTGAGAGACCTTGTCTCAGAAAAACAAAGGGTRGATAGTGATTGAAGAAGACACCCAGTATTGGTCTCTGAGACACATATGCATGTATACACATATGCACATGTATCTGCACATACCAGTGCACATACTCACCTGAACATGTACATATACTATATATACACAACACACATATTTACACACAGAGAGGGCTATGTGTTTTTCTTTCTGTCTTTTCACACTACGGTGTTAGCTTCATGAGAGCTGGGATTTTTAACTATTTTGTTCCAAGCACTATTGTCACACAGTAGCTGCTCAGGAAATATTTGATCAGTGGATTAATCTGAACTTGAGCCTGGCATCAGTATAGCCTACTAAAATTGTTTATCAAATTGCTCTACTAATTTACTAAATTACTCTACTAAATATCAATTAACTTAAATTTACTATTCTATGATACTAAATACCAACTATCTTTGAAATTTTGGTTCTGGCATCATTAAGTATGTTACATATATATATGTCATAGATGTTGCAGTATATGTATATTTACATATTTATATTGCATTTGCTATCAAATCATTGCCTTTTGGCTTACATTATATTTTAACATCATTCTTTTGATAACTGGAACCTTCTAAATGACATGCACTTATTTTTAAAAGACAAGTTTAAAGTTTAAATAGTTGCATTAGCTTCATGTCCTGGAATTTGGAGTTGAGGACTCCTCGGAATTCTCCAACTGCTGCAAATCTAGCTGACAGCTGAGAATAACAGAACGTAAACGTCTATAGAGTCAGCTGTGAGAAGAATTTTTGGAAGCAGAGCACAGCCATATAGCATTGTCAGAAAGTTTGGGAATGGCTCTTTATCGTTTTAAGTAGGGGCTGTTTTTAATCATGTCTTTTACTGATGTAATTTCGAGTGGGTATGTTTGTGTGCCCCTCCACCAGTCCCTTCATTTGTTGTATTCATTACTGACTTAACTTTCTTATCAGAGATCTCAGGGCAGAGCATGTATCTGACCAATGTCACATGTTTGCAGCTATGGTTGACCAGCAACTTCAAGGCTCCCTAGAAAAGCACTTGGCAATCTTACTCAGCAAGAGGTTGTGGGGTTTGTTTGCTTTGTTCTAGAGCTGAGACCTTTGTTTTTGTCTGTAGCCTTCAGGGCAGGTGGAATTTAGTCTAAATTTGGAAATTGAAGTAACATTGGGTTTGCCTTTTTGACTACCTGTCCTTGTAGAATTCTCATTTCTTCTTTGGAAATACCATTCCTAGCTTCTGGTTTGTTCCTAGAGACCCTAGGGAGTCCTATCCTCTGTACTTGGGACTCATTGATGTTCCAGTGTCCCTGTGAGTCAATGATGCTCCAGTGTCCCTGTGAGTCAGTGATGCTCTGGTGTCCCTGTGAGTCAATGATGCTCCAGTGTCCCTGTGAGTCAGTGATGCTCTGGTGTCCCTGTGAGTCAATGATGCTCCAGTGTCCCTGGGACTCATTGATGCTCTGGTGTACCTGGGAGTCAGTGATGCTCTGGTGTCCCTGTGAGTCAGTGATGCTCTCGTGTACTTGGGACTCATTGATGCTCTGGTGTCCCTGTGAGTCAGTGATGCTCTGGTRTCCCCGTGAGCCAATGATGCTCTGGTGTACCTGTGAGTCAGTGATGCTCTGGTATCCCTGGGAGTCAGTGATGCTCTCGTGTACTTGGGACTCATTGATGCTCCGGTGTCCTTGTGAGTCAGTGATGCTCTGGTATCCCTGGGAGTCAGTGATGCTCTGGTGTACCTGGGACTCATTGATGCTCCAGTGTCCCTGTGAATCAATGATGCTCTGGTATACCTGGGAGTTAGTGATGCTCCAGTGTCCCTGTGAGTCAGTGATGCTCTGGTGTACCTGGGACTCATTTATGCTCCAGTGTCCCTGTGAGTCAATGATGCTCTGGTGTCCCTGTGAGTCAGTGATGCTCTGGTGTACCTGGGACTCATTGATGCTCCAGTGTCCCTGTGAGTCAATGATGCTCTGGTGTCCCTGGGAGTCAGTGATGCTCTGGTGTCCCTGGGAGTCGGTGATGCTCTGGTGTCCCTGGGAGTCAGTGATGCTCTGGTGTCCCTGGGAGTCAGTGATGCTCTGGTGTACCTGGGACTCATTGATGCTCCAGTGTCCCTGTGAGTCAATGATGCTCTGGTGTCCCTGTGAGTCAATGATGCTCTGGTGTCCCTGTGAGTCAGTGATGCTCTGGTGTCCCTGGGAGTCAGTGATGCTCTGGTGTACCTGTGAGTCAATGATGCTCTGGTGTCCCTGTGAGTCAATGATGCTCCGGTGTACCTGTGAGTCAGTGATGCTCCGGTGTACCTGGGAGTCAGTGATGCTCTGGTGTCCCTGGGAGTCAGTGATGCTCTGGTATATCCGCTCATCTCATTCTGAAGCAAACCTATTTTTTGGGGGGGGGGTTGGGGAAAATCAATATTATATTTAGATTTTTTCAGAATGTTGATATCCTTTCCTGTTTAAAATTTTTGTGATTGTACACAAAAATTGTACACAAAAGAGATTGTCCCCTGTCCTTTGTGAGCCAAATGAACAGGATTGGCAATCAGCTTGCTGAAGGGAATGATTTCCACCATGCTTGTGGAGCTGCTCTTTCTGCTTTCTTGGCTTCTCTCTCTCTATGGAACTCTGATTTGAACCTAAAACCCTATTGTGTGTATAGCACATTTCATATAAGTTGGTTCGGCCCCAGGCTTAGTTTCTGCTTGTGAATTTCAAGCCCCTAACAGGCTGGAAGGCTTTTGGTGGCCAAATGCCCATAAATCTCCCAGTCTGGTTAAAAGCTCTGTTTTATAGCTAGCTCTGCCATGTAACTTTCCACTTTTATACACAGCGTGAGTCATCAAATCCTCCATAGGATCAGCTTATTAAAAGGTGTAATATCATTGTATGTGGCGTGATAGACTCATTCTCACAGGCAGCTCCATGCAAGAACATGTTCCAGAGGAGAACAGAGTAAATGAGTGTTATTGTCTATTCTGAGGTTGGCAGGCCTCTACTGAGATTAATTGTTGGCTAGTTCTCCCCAGGACCTTGACTATAAAGCACCCCAGGGAGTGCTAAAGATTACAGTCATTACCCGGATGGAAAGCCAAGCTAATTTTGCCTGGCTCTGACCCTCTTGTCCGAGGGAGCTAATTTTGCTTGGATCTAACCCTCTGGTTCCATGGAGTCTGGCTATTCCAATCCTGTCACTTAGATGACACACCACAAACGTCCACGTCATTGTTGAGTGACTGATCAGCTGTTTATTAGGGGCTGGCTCCCAACATTTTGTTTGCTGTTCACACATAGTTCCTGTAATTTAAAACAGCCTTTGAAACCCAGGACCTTCCATTCTCTGGCCATCGCCTCTGCTTTGGAGCCAGTCAGTTGCTAGAGCCGATGTGGGTGGACTGCAGACCTCAGGCACATGAATCCTGCTGTGAATCCTGTGGAGCTGCAGAGGGAGAAATTGAAGGACCACAGTGCAGTCAGGACAATGCTCCCCTACAGGGCAGAGGGCAAAGGAAGGCTGATTACCTTCAGAGGAAACTCACCATGCTTCCTGCTATTTTCCAGAAGGTTCTTTGTTCCCACATGACTGACAGACACCCACAGTCACACTTGATAATAGCATCGTTTTCTTGGTTACCAAGGCAGCCTGATTTCTGAAACCCAGTGAAGAAATATCATAAAGAAAAGAGGCAGATGTGTCACCAAAGAACCCCCCCCCCCATGGAGGATGTAAATTCTTAAAGGAGAAGGGGTGCTTTGGTTCAAGGTCCCTCAGCATGAAATGCTGCTTTCATGATTCAGATAGATTTGGGAATCAGAAGATGACAAATTTAAGACACGCTTGTTGTTGTTAAACTGTGATCTCAGCACATGGATAAAAGTGGGGAGTTGGGATTAATCAGTCATTAAACAACTTTAGCTGTAGCTATTTAAGTACAGTTGCCAAAGTTTCCTGAGCAGACCCCAATGTCTCCTAGGAGTTCCTTTTCTCAGGAATTGACCCTTAAGAACTAGACTCTGTAGAGGCATTATTGATATCCAGAGACTGTAACTTTTTTAAATTTGTTTTTATTTATATGAGAACACTAGAACTATCTTCAGACACACCAGAAGAGGGCATCGGATCCCATTACAGATGGTTGTGAGCCACCATGTGGTTGCTGGGAATTGAACTCAGGACCTCTGGACTGATCCTCTTAACTGCTGAGCCATCTCTCCAGCTCTTAGAGACTGTAACTTAAAAGAAAGAAGTGAGGGCCAGGTCAGTGACAGCATGTGCACAAAAACCACTGTCCTGCGCACGCGCCCATCACGGTTTCTCCAGGGGAACTTACACTGTCCTGCTCTCACTTTTAGTTATTTATGAAAATTTATCTAAATTTCTTTGTGTGTGTGTGTGTGTGTGTGCGTGTGCGTGTGTGTGTGCACATGTGCATGTTTATTGGTGTGCACATGGAGGTCAGGTGTGAGCAACTTGGGGGAGTCAGGTATTTCCTTCTGCTGTGTGAGTTCTAGGGATCAAATTCAGATCATGAGACTCGGTGGTGGCAAGTGCCTTTACCTGCTGAGCCATCTTGCTGGACCTTCTTGGCTCTGAATGGCACAGATAATGGGCGTGAAGTAGCATTCTTCTCTAGAGTTTCATATGTGTACTAAAGCTCACGATCTCCTGCAGGCTAGGAGACAGGGTATGAAAGGGCTTTGCCTGTTAAATTAACAGCCCAAAACAGACAAAAGTCACACTGTCTTCTGTGTAGTGAGCCCAATCCCTTATGGTACAAGACGAGCCTTTTTTTCTTTTGGAAGAGCCACTCGGCTGTTCTCTTTACTAGAGTGCACTGCTCTGACTCGCCCCCTTGAACATGAAAGGCTGTTTATACCATGCATAGCTCAGTGCGGATTGGAAACCCTGACTCATCCATTCTCACTTTCAGTAACCACCCCATGTGAACATTTGTCTTTTTTGACAGTACTCAGTGCTCAGTAGTCACACACACACACACACACACACACACACACACACACAGAGAGAGAGA
>BDUI01004556.1:55669-79665 GCA_002335545.1 Apodemus speciosus
TGTATTTCTTTAAAAGATTTTGTATTTCCTCTTTTGTGACTTCTGCTTGTTGACTCAATTTCTCCTGCATTTCTTTAAGTGATTTTCGTGTTTCCTCTTTATTGGTTTGTATCTGTTGACCCATATTCTCCTGAATTTCTTTAATTGATTTTTGTGTTTCCATTGTAAGGGTTTCTAACTTATTCATGTTCCCCTGTATTTCTTTAAGAGATTTATTTATGTCCTTGTGTTCCTCTAACAGCATCATGACCAGTGATTTTAAATCCAAATCTTGTTTTTCTGGAGTGTTGGGATATCCAGGACTTACTGTTGTTGGAGAGTTGGGTTCAGATGTTGCCATGTTGCCTTGATTTCTGTTACTAACGTTCCTGCGTTTGCCTTCTGCCATCTGTTTATCTCTGGAGTTAGTTGGTCCTGTTGTCCCTGGATGGTGCTTGAACCTTCTGTGGGCCTGTAAGGCTATTTGCACACCATGATGACTGGGTTTCCCCTGGGACAGATTGCTGATGTGCTACCCTACTCTTGGGTGTGGTTGGAGCCCTAGTGTGCCTTGTCCATCCAACCGCGTGATTCCCTGTAGATCAGGTGCTTCCCTAGTTGAACTGTGGGATCCAAGATGGTGGGGATCTCAGTCCCTGGGGCTCTGTCTATCCACTGGACTTCCTGCAGGTCAGATGCTCCCCTGCATGCCCAGGCAGCTGTAGAGCTGCCCGGCTCCCTGGTGCGGAAGGCACCCAGGCAGGCTATGCCCTGCGTAATCCTTCACTCTGGTGCCCTCTGCATACCTGGCTGAGCTACCAGCTCGAAGATGCTGGCGGGTCGCGGGCTCTAAATCCTTTATTTTAAACCATTTTTCTCAGCTATTTGTCACAGAAATGAAAAGCCTAATATACCTTGAATACGGCCGGGCGGTGGTGGCGCACACCTTTAATCCCAGCACTTGGGAGGCAGAGGCAGGCAGGTTTCTGAGTTCGAGGCCAGCCTGGTCTACAGAGTGAGTTCCAGGACAGCCGGGACTACACAGAGAAACCCTGTCTCAAAAAACAAAAACAAAAACAAACAMACAAACAAAATATACCTTGAATACATGACTATACCTTGTCAGTAAAGAAAGTCATCATCTTACTTTATATTATTATTATCTTATTATATATATATGTTATATATTATTGGGTACAAGGGATAGAAAGCTATCTGGAGATAATATCTCACAATTGCAAATCGTGTGCATGCAAGTTCTTATGTGCATTCAAGCATTTGGAGAGCAGAGAACAATCTTGGCTGTTAACCCCATGTATTTTTCACCTTTTCCTTTCCAGACAGAGTCTCCCACTGGCCTGAAATGCACCAAGCAGGCTAGGTGTGATAGCTAGCTAACATCAGGGATCTGTCTCTGCCTTCTCAGAACTGGGATTATAAGCCTTTACCACCACTTTTTATATGTAGGTTGTGAGTGAAAGTAAGACCCACAAGCTTACAAGGAAAATACCTAGTTAACTGAGCTATCTACTCAGCCTGAGTTCCTAGTTGTAGTAATCAAATATTAGAAATAAGACAGGAAATCTATTTGTTCTCTAAAATCTAGCATCTAGTCCTTTGCAGTTAGTGGGTTATGACCTAGACATATAATTATACTTTTTATTACAGTCATTTATTTATTTGTTTGTTTGTTTTTAGGTGTGTTTGCGTGCACATGCCTTGGTACTCAGTGGTTAAAGGACAACTTACAGGAGTAGCYCCTTGTACTGGTTGGTTTTGTGTGTCAACTTGATATAAGCAAGAGGCATCAGAGTGAAGGGAGCCTCAGTTGAGGAAATTGTGTCCACAAGATCCAGCTGTAAGACATTTTCTCAGTTGGTAATCAATGGGCCTAGCCCATTGTGGGTGGTGTCATCACTAGTCTGGAGGTCCTGGGTTCTATAAGAAAGCAAGCCATCAGGAGCAAGCCAGTAAGCAGCAGTCCTTCATGTCCTGACTTCCTCCAATGATGGATTATGATCTGAAGCCAAATGAAGCCTTCCAGCTCTAACTTGCTTTTGGGTCATGGTGTTTCACTGCAACAATAGTAATACTCACTAAGCCAGTTCTCTCTGCCACTATGTGCATCTCAGGTCAGGGATTGAACTTAGGTAGTCAGGCCTAGCAGTGAGTCCCTTTACCCACTGAGCCATTCTGTCATCTAGGACTTAAAGTTTCTTTCCACTTTTTTTTGGGGGGGTGGGGCGAATTTTTCTTCTGTTTAAAATTAAGGAGTTGAATTGGATGCTTTGAGAGAGCATCTTTCGAATATATTTTTCCCGTTGGTATCTTACCATTCTATAATTTAATAACTATGGGAACATTAAGATGATTTACAGTTTCTGAGTATCTGGTATGTGCTAAGGTTTGGGTCTCTTGTGTTTTGTTTGCCTGTTTGCCTTTCCTTTTCTTGAGACAGTCTTGATCCCTAAGAATCTGAGGATTAATTCTTGCCTCCACTACCCAATACCTTGCTGGGATTATAATTGTTTATAGGTGTGCAACACCACACCCAGTTTATATGGTCTTGGGGATCAAATCCAGGAGTTTGTGCATGCTGAACAAGCACAGTAGTAATGAAGCCATCTATAGCCTGATTTGACTTTTCAGAAAGTTCTCTGTATAGTACCATCTGTCCTAGGACTTGCTTTGCATCTCAGTTGGCCTCAAACTGCCTTAACTTCTCAAATCCTGGGAATATAGGCATGTGCCACCATGCCCAGCTTTGTTAGATGATTTTCCTATGTGTGTCTATACACACATATGTTGTGGCACAAACATGATCAAAGACCAACCTCAGATGTTGGTCCTCACCTTCCAAGGTTTTAAGACAGGATCTCCTTTGTTGTTCACTGTTGTGTATACCTGCTAGACTTACCAGCCTGAGTGCTTCCAGAGATTCTCCTGTTTCAGCCCCCATCTCTTAGTAGGGATGCATTAGGTGTACAGATGCACACACTACTGTGTCCAGCTTCAATGTGGGTTCTGCTGATCCAAACTCAGGTTTGTCAGACTTGAAGGATAAGCACTTCACTGGCTGAGCCATTACTCTAGTCCTTGTGCTAGGTATTTTAACAAGCACAATTGCATATAAGCATCTTTACATGCTAGACAAGTTTTGTTATTACCCATGTGTGGATTTGGAGCTCCTGGGGAAAAATGGTAAAAAGCCAAATGCTGTATGAGTTTTTGGAAGGTTTTAAAGACTGAACAGCAAGCTCACCTCCTGATATGGAAAAAGATGTTATAGGGTGGGAACCACCTCAGCTGCTTCTTTGAAAGGGTGGCCAAAGTTGTCAGGGAGTGTCAGAGGCCTTATGGTGAATTATGAATTTGTTGGTCCCTCTATTAATATACAAAACACTTGGGCTTCGGTGGATAATGAAGTTGAGTGCACTTTAATTCATCACAACACACAAAACCACCAGGAATGATGAACAGCAGTGGATGGATATGAGGATAAACAAGTACAAGCTAAAAGGACCAAATTTATCCTAGGGGTGGGTAATAATCCCCCTAACATAAACTCTGTACATTTCTTTCCTGCAAAAATAAAGTACGCCTGGAAAACTAGCATGCTTAGGGTGGAAAATGTTTGCCTAGGCTGCAGTGCTCACAGAAACTCAATGTGGGAGAGACAATTGGAATGACTATAGCCACAGTTCAAGGGTTTTTATAACATTCTGGCTTAACGGGGTAGGCTGGCAGAGGCAGCCTGACAAATGTCTACCATACCACAGCTACGGTCAAGCTATCAAATGGGTAGTACAACCAAGCTCTCATGGCACACTCATGGATAAACCAAACAGCCTGAGCCAGCCATAAGAGCATAGTGGGTAGGAAAATGCAGCAAGGTCTCAGGATGGGGATGTCAGATAATTGATCCAAGTGATGTGTTTCTTAGTGTTCTCCTAGCTGCTGAGACCAAGACCAATTTTTATTCATCTGGAATGGCCAACAATGGGCCTTAAAAGTAATTCCCCAAGAATACCTTCACAGCCCCATTATTTCTCATAAGATGGTGGCCTAGAATCTTGCTTTATCATGTCCCATCCTTTGTAATAGAGTTTTATTACATAGATAACATGCTAATTTCTGTGTGTTTTACAGATTAAGAAAAACATCAAAAAGACTTACAGAGGGATCTACAAGAATGAGAATGGATTTTCAATCCATACAAGGTCCAAGGGACAGGCACAATTGCAAAATTCTTGCCAGCAGTCTGTTCCAGTAAGATGAGTATGATAAGAAAATCCTATAACAGTCAGTGCCTGTAAATATAAGAGGTACAGATATTTTTGAGGCTCCTGGGATACTGGCAGATTTTCACATTCCATCTTGCCCAAGTTGTCCATCCTCTATACCACTTGATAAAGATGGATGGCATATAGAATTAAGACAGAAAGGCTCAAGAGGTTTTTGAGGAGGCTAAGATATTTGTAGGACAGGCTAAACAGCTATATGTTCAATTATCCTAGGACCCTTTTGTCTTAGAAGTCTTCAGAAGCCCAGAAAGTTATAGCTGGAAGGCAAAGGCAAAAACAACCTGAGCAAATGATTACAATATGAAACCTCAGGCATGGAAAGGGGCAGAAGTTTGGTATGCTGTGCTATAAGAGTAATTGATGGTTGCATATAAACCATTACAGCAGGCATAATTCATGACCAGACCCACCTTGGTAGCCACAAAAATAGCTTATGCAATTAATGGTGTATTGAAGGCCTTCTGGCCAAGTATCTTACTAGTGTGGCACAGAGTTAAACTTAAAGTTGGCATGCATATTCAGAGGAACCTGGTGTAGTGTCTTCAAGCCCCTTTTCAGTGTCATACAGGCTATCATGTGGCCAGTGACCTTCCAAGCCACTGAGACCCTTCTAATAACTGAACCAACAGATAACCCAGACTAAGTGTGAAAAGCAGTAACAGTCATCTCTTTGTATGCTTGTTATAAAGATGGTATGAGTAGTAGCAATGAACAGGAATGGATAGCTGTAGTAATCCAAATTAATACAGGCACGTGATTGGGAAAAAAAGAGAAGGAAAATGTAGCCAATGGGCCTAGTGAAGAGCAATATCAATAGTAGTAATTCATGAATTTTTGCTTGAGACAATCTATACTGACAGATGGGTTGTATTCAGAGGCCTCATTTTATGAATGACCCAATGGGAAAAGAAAAACTGTTAAGGTGTTGAGTTAGTCATGATAGGAGCAACAGATGTGGAGACAAACATGTAACAGGAATCAGAACCCCTGATAGTTTTGCATGTAGCAGCCTGCAGCCCACTAAGTCTTCCTACTTTACTACTTCCCTACTTTAGCAAAGTATGGGCCATCTGGAGGCTGATCACAGGTTCATGTAAAGTATGGGGCCAATACTAGTTGGCAAATGGCTGAAGCCACAGACATTCCTTTAAGTTGTTCTGATATCCTACATGCTGTTATGTGAGGTCTGTTCTGTACTGTGGCCTTGACAGGTGGATTCTGTGACAGGGCATATCCCTGTAAAGGACTGGCAGAATGTATAGGGTCTATTCCTGTCAAGGAAGGATGTAAGTATCTCTTCACCTACAAGGTGTATAGAGCAGGAAACACATGAGTTATACTTTTCTATTCTATGGGACAAGAGAGAAGGTAATGATTTTACCTTGGCCTTGACTTGCAAGAATCTGGAGTTTTATAGTCTCTATACAGGGATATTGTGAAGTTGAACTGAATTAGGTAATTAAACTTTGTAAGTGCCATGCAGTCTTCTGTGGTTAGCTTATTTTTCCCACCAGCATTTTATGATTCATTTTTTTTGTTTATTATGTTTAGATAATCCCAGATTTGTTGTAAAATAGAACAAAAAAGTTCCACATGCTATTCACCTAGATTCACCAAAATAAAGCAGGCTAACCTCAAGAGATTACATTTGCATTATTATACACAAATCCTCTGGTTTCAGAATTTGATGTTTTATCATGGTTAATATTTTGGTGGTTTGTTGTCACCAGGGGATGGTATGAGAATACAGTGTCCTAGTTAGGTGTACAGACTCTAGCCACAACACCTGGATCCAAAATTTGGGTCTAATGGACTATGCAACCTTAGTTTTTGTGATTCAGTTTCCTCATTGAGAAATATCAGTATCTCCTAAGGATGTTGGAATTAGTAAACATGTGGTTAGAACAGTTACCTAAGTGAGGAGCTGAATATTTCATGGCTTTACTAATAGAAAACATGTTCTTGGCAGTTCATGAAGAAACCAAGGCAGCAGCAGATAATTTAGCAATGTGTATCTTTTGTTCTCCCCTACCCAAAGGGCCAAAGACTTAGTTCCAGCAGGACTCTGGCCCACCCTGAGGTACACTGTTCACTTTGGCCAACTTGCTTCCAGTATTTGCTCCCAAGACCCCCTCGATCAGATCTTGCTTAACCCATAGAACGTTTCTTTTATAAATTTTATTTGCATTCCAGCTACTGACCCCTGCCCCAGTCCCCACTCCCAGTTACTTATCCCATTTCTCTTTCCCTTGCCTCAAAGAGGGTACTCTTCCTCTCCCCCCAGGGGTCCCTCTTCCCTGGAGCCTCAAGTCTCTCAAGGATTAGGTACATCTTCTCCTGAGGCCAGACCAGGCAGTCCTCTGCTATATATGTGCTGGGGGCCTCGGATCAGCCCATGTATGCTGCCTGGTTTGTGGCTTAGTCTCTGGGAGCTCCCAGAGGTCTAAGTTAGTTAAGACTGCTGATCTTCCTATGGGGAGTCTCCCTCCCTTTGAGTTTCTTCAATCCTTCCCCTAATTCAACCATAGGGGTCCCTGAGTTCAGTCCAATGGTTGGGTGTAAGAATCCCCTCTGTCTCAGTGAGCTGCTGGTAGGACCTCTTGGAGGATATCGATACTAGGCTCCTGTCTGTAAGCACATCATAGCATCAGTGATAGGCCTTGGTGTCCGCCCATGAGATGGATCCCAAGTTGGGCTGGTCACTGGGCTGTCTTTCCTTCAGTCTTCTCCACTTTTATCCCTGCAGGTTTTTTTTAGACAGAAACAATTCTGGGTCAGAAATTTTCCATATTTATCACCTTGCACAAAGCTCAAGTCCATGTGGATCAAAGACCTCAACATAAAACCAGATACACTGAATCTAATAGAAGAGAAACTGAGAAAGAGCCTTGAACTCATTGGCACGGGGGAAAATATCCTGAACAGAAAGAATTCCAATGGCTTATGCTCTAAGATCAAGAATTGATAAGTGGGACCTCATGAAACTGGAAAGCTTCTTTAAGGCAAAGGACACTGTCAATAGGACAAATTGGCAACCTACAGATTGGGGAAAAATCTTCACTAACTCTACATCCAATAAGTTAACCTCCAACAACCCAAATAACTCATTTAAAAAATGAGGTATAGAGCTAAACAGAGAATACACAACAGAGGAATCTCAAAAGGTCAAGAAGCTCTTAAAGAAATGGTCCAAGTCCTTAGTTGGGCAAATGCAAATAAAAGCAACCTTGAGGTTCTACCTTAGACTAGTCAGAATGGCTAAGATCAAGAACTCAGGTGACAACACATGTTGGAGAGGATGTGGAGAAAGAGGAACACTCCTCCATTGCTGGTGGGATTGCAAACTCGTACAACCACTCTGGAAATTAATCTGGGAGTTCCTCAGAAAATTGAAAATAGTTCTACCTGAAGACTGACTTTACCACTCCTGGGCATATACCCAAAAGTTGTTCTACCATACTACAAGGACACATGCTCCATCCACTATATTCATAGCAGCCTTATCTCTGACAGCTAGAAAGAAGCTGGAAACAACCCAACTGTCCTTCAACCAAAGAATGAATATAGAAAACATGGTTCATTTACACAATGGAATGCTATTCAGCTATTAAAAATGAGGACATCATGAATTTTGCAGGCAAATGTATAGCACTAGAAAGTATCATCCTGAGTGAGGTAACCCAGACCCAAAAGGACAAGCATGGTATGTGCTCACTGGTAAGTGGATAGTAGCCCAAAAGTGCAGAATACCTAGGATACATCCTACAGACCTTAAGAAGTTTTGCAAGCAGGAAGGTCCCAAGTGAGGATGCTTCAATCCTACTCAGAAGGGGGAACAAAATAATCACAGGAGACAGAGGGAAGGATGTGGATGGGAGAGGGGAGGGGAAGGAGAAAAAAAGGGGTACAGGATCAGGTATGGAGGGTGGGACAGGAGAGAAGCCCAGAGGGCCAAGACAATGAATAGAAATATGCAGCCTCTGAGGGTGGGAAGTGGGGTGAAAATCCCAGGGACCTGGGAAGTAAGAGACTCTCAGGACTCGATGGGGGTGACCTTAGCTAAAATGCCCAACATTGGGGAAAGGGAACTTGATGAGTCTACCTCCAAAAGATAGACAGGGCCCAAGTTGGGGAGAACATTTCTATAGAACCAAGGATGAGTCAACTAGGTAGTGAGCTCTGGTTAGTTGCCCATCCAATGACGGGAAAATGTAAGAAAAGAGCAGCAAACTAACCCCACCCCATTTTTATTTGTTTGTTTTTCTGATAACTATTCACAGAACTCTGGCCTTCTGGCTTAATTAGTATGCATCCAGCACTTCACTCATAGAAGTGAAGACTCATTGCATGTGTTTCTTGTGGAAGAAGTCAAATCACTCACACTCACAGCAGTACTGGTCAGAGGCACTCAAAGCAGAGACAGAGTGATTCATAAGGTTGGATGGGGGAAGGGAAGGCATCCTGAAAGACTGGCTTCAGTAAGTCAGAAGGTATATGCATTACATATATGTGAAATGGGTAAATGACAAGTGTTTAGTAACTCGTGTCAGAGCAATAAGCAAGTCTTAATAGAAAAATAACTATGCTTCCATCTGAGACGCAAACAGACATCTTACACAACAAATCAGATCTCTTAACTAATTCAACTTCCACCACACTGCAATTTGCAACTTTAACCCAGCTCTTGCATCTGAATATAGCACATTTCCCACAACAAAAAGGAAATATAAAATAAGCAGAATGCTAACTGAATTGAAAGGTTACCAAAATGAAGTGACGTAAGTGTAAAATGCAAAAGTCAGATTTAGGTGAAGCGAGTGGTTTATTGACAGCTAAGCACTTTTCCAGAAAGAACTCTTTCTCAAGGCCTGGATATAGCCTAAACAATAAGGAGGCATGGCAGGAGATGCAAATATGATCGTCTTTGGACTAACTTTCAAGCAACAGTAAAGCTTCATTTCTGGCTAAACCACCAATCATAGAGAACATATGGAGGGACCTATGGCTCCAGCTGCATATGTAGCAGAGGATGATGGCCTTGTGGGACATCAATGAGAGGAGGCCACTGGTCCTGGGAAAGCTTGATGGCCCAGTGTAGGAGAATGCCAGGTGGGGGGCAGATAGGGGTGGGTGGGGAACACGCTTAAAGAAGCAGGGGGAGGGGGATGGGATAGGGAGTTTCCAGGGGGGGTGGGGGGGTGGGAGGGGTGGGGAGTGGGGTGGGTTGGGGAGGAAACCTGAAAAGGGGATAACATTTGAAATGTAAATAAAGAAAATATCTAAATAACAAAGGAATGTAATGGTTTCAGCAAGGTGGTGGCTGCATACACCTTTAATCCCAGTGTTCAGGAGAGGCAGAGGCAGGTGGATCTGAGTTTGAAGCCAGCATGGTTTACAGAGTTCCAGCACAGCCAGGGCTATACAGAGAAACCCTGCTTTGAAACAAAACAGAACAAAATGAATCAATTAGTTTCAAAGGGTTGATGCAGGTCACATGTAACATATATCCCACTCCAGTATGCAGATAACATACTGTGGACATTTAATATGAATTTATCAAGTTGGGGCTCCACACTTTTTTTGTGCTAGGAATCAAACCTGAGACCTTATACATGCTTAATACACACTGTGTCATAGCTACATCCTGGCTGGATCTTTATACAGTTTTAAGGTATGGTCAATTATCTTACCCACCCCAAATTAAGATTTGCTATAAAACATCAGTTAAACTCATGGAGATGTTGTAGCAACCTCTTGTGAAATATGTGTAGCTGCAAAGTGGGGATCAGAAACTTCCCATCAGTAGATCAGAAACTGCATCCATAACATTTGATATCAAGTTGGTGCTTTCAAAAACAAAAGACACTCAAATACCCATTGTATCATACCAAAGTTTATTGATTACATCAAACGAAAATTTCTGTAATGAAAAAGGCAAGTTGCATTCATAAAAGATGGCATTCATGTTCATTTTAGAAAGCAACAAAGTAGATGTAAAAAACTGCTTAAGTGAAAAAATGTAATATTGCAGTTCCATTTTACAAGCTGAAAAATGATTTTATCAACATTTGCATAAAATCTGCACATTTATATACTGCATGTTATTAAAAAATTCCATCACTAAATTATGACGTTTGCAAATTTAGGCTTACATTTATACTGTTGCTGGTGTATATGTAGTAGATATGGAATGGATATTTTTTGTTTAATAGGCAACATCCTCAAACAATAGACAACAATTTGGAAAATTACATAGACATTTTGATAGCTCAAAAATTATTATTCAAATTATGGCAATATGGTCCTACAGTTAGGTTTCTTGCCCTCTTCTGACATTAAGAGTGGTTAAAGTAGTGCTAGGAATACTGGATGGCTCATTTCAAATTACTTCATCTGGTAAGCCCGTGCTAGCATGTTTTAAATCACTAACAAAAAGCAAACCCAGGTCCCTCCGATTTGAAGTGCAGTGTACAATGCAATGGCTAACTGAGGCATGACTCTAAAGCCCCCTCACTTGCTCATCTAGATTTCTTTCTGCTGCAACAAGTCATACATACTCAGTTTTATTTTTACTACCCTAAAATCCTGATTTTTATCAACTTCTCAATCATTSTGCATTAACTAAGCCTCTCTTATATTTATTCACAGTCCTTATAGTTCTGATGTAAAATAATAATACAGCAGCAATAACAATGACAATAATAACAAAATAGCAAAGCTTTCTGCGTTAGATGTTTTTTTTAGCTCTTTGGAATAGACAAAGAATAGAAAGACTTTGCTTTCAGCAGATTACCTCAAATAAAGGCTACAAGAGCACACAGCACACTTAAGCTGTGATTGACACCTAAAAAAATACTCAAAAGTAATACTGATATATGAGAACAAATTAAGTAATTATGGAATGGTTTCTGATAACTGAAATTGTGGCCTTTTTAGAATTTAAGAAAAATTACACCTAAATAAACATCCACACAAATCCATGGAAGAATCATCAAATGTGCCATATGGACTATATAAATATACTGGAAGACAATCAGTCTAATATGTTCCTAAATCAAGGTACAATATAAATATTAAATAGTACAGGCATGTCAGAAAGACAAAAAAATGGAAACTGATAGAAAAATATTTTCTAAATATCATTTTAGCCTATCTGTCAGATGTGGTCCTTCTATCAAGTAAAGACATTTCACACTTCTTTGATGTTTTAAGAGAATGTATTAGGGGCTAAAACCTCTTTCTGACCCAGCAATTTGAGGATCTTACCAACATCCATCATACAGTTTAGAATTAGACCATTTCCCTGGCCCACTTAGCTGTAGGAAACACGTCCAAAGAGTTGTGGCTCTACAGGATTTTGGAATATATCTTCTCTTTCCAAATTGATAAGTTAAAAAAAAATGTGCTGTAAATATGCACAAAACAATCTCTTTCAAATAAAAACCGTTAGTAGTTGAAAATAAGCATCTTCCCATCTTTGCCACATAAAATTATAAAATGCCGATGTTAAGAATGGTGTTAATTTTTATATAAATACCTTTATATTTTATATAAATACACCTTACCGCATTACCCAGCAAAACTAACATTGGAAATCTTTCTACTACTTAACTGTTTTAAGGGGCTATTACCAAGAGACTAAAATATTTTATTTTCAAGTTTAGTAGTCTTAAATACATAGGTGGTGTGTAATTCAGAAGAAAACACACCAAATAACCTTTCCACCCCTGTTTCTACAATAATACCCAAAATTAACAGTATCACACAAGTATGCAAGGTACTTTTTGGAAAGGATATTAGACCAAGACACTTAGCCTATGATTGAAAGGAAGATGATCTATTTTGTCTGATGCAGTAATATCATTTAGTCCTGTATTTTCAAGTATTCTTTTTGTGTGTGGAAAAGAAAAAGATAATCATTCAGCAGGAATGAGAAATGTGATACAAACAGACTATGACTTCTGCCAGGCAAAAAGTAACACTGTTATAGCAAAATCTGCTCATTCCCATTGCATGACTTCTACTTTATACTAGTATTTAAATCCATTCACAAAGTCAACGGGTTAAAAGAGCACCCATTTCGTAGTTATGTTATTCTATCTAAATCCAGAATTCTAATTATGCTTACTTTAAACTTTCATATAATTCTTAACTTTGGCCATAATGGCTACTTACAATAACTGTAAATGGTTAAGAGAATTATTTGGTACTTTAATGAACATTTATTCTGAACCCTACACATGAGAGTGGTTTTTGTTTCATATTGAGTATCCTGAGTTAATATCTTTTGTAGTTGTTCCTTCATGCTTTCTTTAGCTGCAACCACGGTCAATATGCTTGTAGGACAATAACATAGGCAGTTCAAGATTCGGATTCTGAAAAGGTTAGAATAGAGAGAGTTACAAAATTTATTTTGGCAACAATATATAACCATCTGTTTAACACTTTCAAGAATAAACGAAGTAGTAAATTTTGTTATGAGAGTAACACAACTGTTTTAACGAAAGTGCCAAGTTTTATTCACATGCAGGAGGGAAAAGAGAGACAATACCAGATTTCTAATCTTTTCTTCATCTGTCACCTGAATAGTTCAGGCTTGCTCTTTGCTTTTGGATTGCTCCAGGGTTCTCCTAGTAGGTTTTCCCACTGGGATTACCTATTAAGCTAGGAGCTACTTGCATACAGAAACACGATAGTTTAATTTGTAGCATCTAGTAAAATGTTGTATGAATTATTTGGGAGTATGTATGTACATATGTGAGTACATATGAATGTGTGTGCACAAACATGTAGAGGGCAAAGATTAACCTCTGGTGTCATGCTTAGGTGCCGTTCACCTTTTATATTATTGTGAGACAGGAATTCATTATGTAGCCCCTACTGGCCTTGAGCTCACTGAGATCCACCTACCTTTGCCTCCTATGTGCTGAGATTAAATGTGTGGTATTACACTCGGCCCTCACCTTTTTTATTTGAGACAGTCTCACAATGGAATCTGGTGCTTGCCAATGAACTAGGCTGACTAGCCAGAAAGCTCTAAGAATACTCTTGCTTAGGCCTTCTAACAAATCCTCTGCCTTCCCAGCACTAGGATTACAAGTGCACCAGTGTACCTGGCTTCTTATGTGGCTGCAGGAGACTGAATTCAGGTCCCTATGCCAGCATAGCCAACACTATACTGCCCCAGCCCCTGGGTGTGTGAATTTTGAGATGTTCAGATTATGAAATTTTCTGTGAATATACTCCTTTACTAAAAGAACCACCACCCATAATATCACAGTTATTTTTTTTTCTTTTTGGTAAATGATTTACTATGATTCAAATGACTCTCCCTTTTCTTATTCATCATGAATTTAAAAGAAGCACCAGAGAATTTCCRCTAATAAATCTGCACATTTTCCTCTCTCCTCTAATGCTGTGATTAGGATGGGGTATAATAAACATTATGATCTTGAATATAAATGCTGGAGCTATAAATCAAGGGAGGGAGATATACCTTTGATTCTCCATGCTAAAATCAAGCTTTAATTTTTTTTAAGTTTGAAAATATTTAAAGTGTATGTGTGTGTGCACATGACTGTGCATGTATTGAGGTCAGAGATCAGCCTTTAGGAGTCATTCTCTCCTTCCATCATGTGGACCCCAGGGATTGAACTCAGCTTTTCAGGTTTGGCAGTAAGCACCTTTACCTGGTACACCATCCTGATGTTCTAAAACGCAAAAAYTTTGAACTACAGTAATCGAAGATCTTTAAAAAAGTAGTATTTTATTCTCATTCTGGGACATCTTTCTTACCATAATTTAGACTATATATCTATTATAATACCCTCAATTTCTATTCATGCTTCTCTGTTTTCAGGTCATAGTGACTTTAACCAAAATAAGGTTGCCACTTACACTGAGAATATGTGAAAGAAATCATATTTCTTTCCCTTACCAACCAATGAACAAGCTCAGTGTGTAAGTTGCTAAATATTTTTCTTGGAGAAGAAATAATGCCACATGAAAATCAATTCCTGGAACAAATAACTACATTAAAAATGGGACATTTCTTTTTAAGCTTCTAAAGTTCTAGATAATGTAGGAGTTGAGACCCTGGAGAGGCCAAAAGCAGTAGCAGTGTCTGCTACCCAGCAGAGCCCCCCAAACACAGACCAAGCTAATGAAAGCAATCCAGGGGGATACAATATCATACGCAAACACACAGCTGAAATGCATCTCGTGGCTTACTTAGGACAAAGCAATCTGAAGCAAAGGTCAAAGACTTTGAAGGCTACTAAGAAGTCAGCTCATTACTAGGGAAAAACACATGCAGGTGAGTCATTAAAACATGTGTGCCACATGCTGACTACAGCACAGGAAGTCTGCTTCCAAAATAACACTGCAGATACAGAATGTGGTGAGTGATGGGAGTCCAAAGAACCAACAGATTCAATCCATTAAAATGGGGAATACCAGATTCGAAGTTAATTGTTCCACAATCTTATCCATGATCACAGTTTTTTATGTCTACATAAAAATCAGTCATTTATAGACTGTACTGAGTTGCTTGTAAGTAGACAAGCTCATAAGTGAATTACTTATGAATTATGCCAAATTTCCTTGAATGGATAAAATACCTTTTAGGACCTGGAGTGTCAGAGCCCTCTGCAGTAGAAAATACAGAGCGCAGATGAAAGGACTCATTCTGAGTTCTACGGTCCCTCTCATGATATGTTAATTCCTCTAAAATATTTCTGAAGTAAATCAAATGATGTTATAAAATAAATTTGTTTTAGAATCATGAACTAGGAAACATTTTGTCACTAAGCATGCATCCCCCTGAATGGCTAGGAAAGATTTTTACCTCTGAGAGTTGAAACATTTAGCTTGAATAAAACTTGACATTAAAAAATATTACAATTAGAGAACACTGGATCATTAACATATATTTGGGGATTAGACATTTACAAGGACATTAAAAGTATATACCTACAAACACACAGACACAGCACATGAAGGTACAAACACATTTGATTATTTTCACATAGTTCCCAGAAAAACATGCAATGCTAAACTGACTTGATATTATATAGATGCAATTTTGGAATATTTATTTCCAATTTTTCAAATGATCTTTATAAGTCAAAATGATCTAATTTCTAGATGAGAATCAAGTATTTCTACATGATGGCATCATCATGGGCAATTTCCCCTCCACAAATTAAATATAGTGTATTAACTTCAGCTCTGAGAAAATGTCAGCAAGTTTATTAGGGGTTTGAGTAAATTTAAAGTATAAATTTCCCCATATTCCAAGCAATGCATCTTTATATTTTTACAAAGAATAGTTTAAAGTTCACCACACCAACAGCAGAGAAAATTTAAAGAGTGATTTTCATTTTTTCTTTATAATGCTGTTAATCTGTTTCTTTAAAAAGCCAGCCCACTTGTTTAACACTAGGTACCTGTTACAATATATTAGATTCGTCTGAGAATGTTCGTAAAAGAAGAGGTCTGACTGAAGGTCTGGCGGATAATGAGTCAGATGCCCTTCTACAGCTCAGATTTCTCTGTAATAGTGAGGCAAAAATACTTAAAGCATTTGAAGATAGGTTAACCTACCTGGTGATAAAAATGTAGGAGAAAAAAATGAAATTGTTTCCTACAGACTACTTTCCTGGCCCCAAAGTACAAATTACTTTTACTATAACAGCAAATGCATAACATTCAAATGAATACATTTAGAGGACCAAGAAATTCTCCAACTCAAACTGGTTTTTGTTTTTGTAAGTAGAAGTAAACAGACATTAGCAGTATGTGGCAAACTTGGGTTTCTGGAATGGCACTGGAGGTTATATGGTAAGATGAGTCGATATGGCTTGATTAGTGAACCTTACCATCCTTTTGGTGAACACCTCTGAGAGTTGTGCTGGTGTTCTGGGTGTGTCAAAAGGGAGAAATTTGTGCAAAATACTCTTGCCCTGGTGAACAGGCTAGTTCTAACATCATGGTTACTATATTGCATACCTCAAATCACCAAGATATAGTTTAAGTTTTTGAAAATTACTCCCTCTCCAGTAAGACAATTTAGAAGGTGAATAAATGATTAAAATAAAATGATAAAATATTTTAAGTATCAATAAAATATAAAAATGAATCATGAGAAATAACTTTTTATGAAGAATCAGAAATGGTGTCAGGCAATGGGAATGCAAGCAAGTTGGTACATTAAGAAGGGAAATCACCTTATTCACTCCAAGAGAAACTGTGATTGCTGGAAGTTTGAGAAAGCATGAAGATAGTAGATGTTCCTGAGGAAGGGAGGCGGTTCGTTACCTTGTTCACAATTGCACAAAAGGTGGAAAATTGCAGTAGAAAAGAGAGAAATGCAGAAACCATAAAAAAAGAAAGAAAAGAACAGAAAAGAAAAGTAAATATTCTCTCAGATGTAAAACATTTAAAAAGAAACCTTGAGAACTGGAAGTAGAAATGACATGTTAGTTTTAAGGACGTCACTAAAGTAAAAGTAGAGTTAGTTAGAAATAGTCTATTATATGTGCCAGCTGCTGTTTTCTTGTTGTTGATGGGAATGTACTATTTCAAATAAAATAATTCTAAAATACGCCTCTTATTTTTTAAAAAAGTTAATCTCTAATCACTAATTCACTATGTTTGTCAAAAGCATTGGTCAGAGAGCTTTGTTTAAGGTCTGTTGCAAATCATTAATGTACCTGAAGTAAGTAACTTTCCTATTCAATTGTACAGACACATTATGAAAGAACTGACTGCTCCTTGGGCAGCTATGGATCAAAGATCTAGCCAAAACCAATATAATGAGAAAACATTTGGTGGTGCCTTCAGCCATCTTACCATTTGCCTCTGAATTAGAAGGTTGATTTCCTTGTTTTCTAAGATAATTTGCTGAACTTCACTATTTTTCTTACATAAGAGACCTCTTTACAAAGGCAGGCTACATTTTTTTCTAGGTAAAGCACATAGTTTTCAAACTGAAAAATCCAAAGTTGTAAAAATTTAATTAGAAAAATCTAAGAGATTCTTTTTCCATGTCTGAAATAATGATATAATTTGCAGAGTTGGCTTTGGCATTGCCCATGCAAGACAGAAGATGCGAGGCTAACTACAGATGAGGACGAACTCACCAACTCCACTAATAGATTCACTGTGTCAAATAGTCAGGTATGGTGGCACACACTGCAGTCCTAGCACTTAGGAGGGTGAGGAAGGATGATCACTATGAATTTGACTGTCTCAAAAACAAAAACAAACATCCACTCACCCGAACAGAAGAATGCCCCTATCTTTTTTTCCACTAAAGAAAATAGGTATAGGAAAAGAAGGCTGCTCAGGTGATGTACATATCCAACAGAGTTTAAGAACCAAAGCTTTAACTACAAATACTTCCATTTTTGTGTTTTCAAATAACCACACTTCTTCCCATTTATATTTTACTTTAAATGAAGAAGTTAGGGGCATGTTGTCAGCATGCAAGTTCCCAATTGATACAACTAGACAAACATTTCAGATTCGGAGAGAAACAATTGATTCCATCTTCTGTTTTGTGGGCAAAAAGCCTGCAACAAGATTAATATAATAACGTGTCCGCATTCCTAGGTTTAATATCCGAGCCTATCTACTTTGAGACTGAAACTATAATCACATTTTGTTGTGTTCAAAAACGTGTGTTCAACCACCAGAGATAAAAGTAGTACAGGACTTAGAAATTGTAGGGGCTAATAGATTAGGTATTTGGAGACCTTATAAAGAGAAAAAGTATGAAACATATAGAAAGCAGTTGAAAGCATGACATGAAAAGAGAAGTGTTCAAAACAATAAAACGAACCAGAGATAGTAACTGTTAGTGACAGGTGAGGACAGGAGATGATGAGCTAAAACAGCGTGAAATGTCCACGGTTCTTTCCAGTCGTCTACAGAGCTTTGAGGCCAGCTCAAGCGGCAGTATGCCACAGAGGCATCAGAGAAAGTCTCATCCCAACAACCATAACATTAGGAATTTTTTCTTACAACAGCATTAGAATTGAATTATTTTTACTAATACATTTTTTTTAGGAGTACTGCCTTCTGAATCCATGGCCATACATGACACTTGTAAGTATTACAAGATGACTCATTATCTTTTATTATTAAAATGATGGTATTATTTTCCAAAATGCGTTCTCTGGGAACTTCAGTCAGAGAGCTTATGTTCTTTCTTTCCCTCCTAAACAGCTTCCTACCTATATCTTGGAATACTCCTTCATATTTGTGTAGACATCTCACACTAGGCATAGGGATATTACTGGGTCATTTTCTACTAATTAGAAGACTCTTCTCCTGTCTAAGAGGCAGTGAAGCTTCCCTTTTGATCGAGGCAGAATGTGCGAGAGAGCATTACTTAAGGACAGGTGGAAAATCTTCCTGCTGGAAATGTAAATTAGTATTTCCTACTTGCTTAGAAGGTATAGGGTCCTTGAATGCTTTCCAGGCTGACGACACTTGTGGTTATATTAGATCCAGCGTTCTTATCTTAAACCTTCAATTGGTTTTTAGGCGTTACCTTGCTGCTGCACTGTTCAGGGCTCAATGATAGTTCCATCCAACACTGTTATGCAGCTTTGTCATTTCCTAAGCTAAAAAGAAGCTTGACTCATCTTCAAGATGGGGCTTTAGTACAGAAATTAACCTTCTTGATGAAACTTATCCTGAGAGGTAAATGGTTGAACTACAGCCCTTGAATTAAGTGACGTGTGCAAGCTTATTTCAAAGATATATTTTTAAAACTTCAAATTTGAAATTTAACATTTATAGTTTGCTTAGATTTTTCATTAATATGCTTTCTAAATTTTTATGAGATATAAATATTATAAAAGGCTATTTTTATCTCCAGCCCATTAAAACTGTATTTATTCTTTGGTAATTTTACACATGAATATAATATATTTAGATCACACCCATCCTCTAATTCCTTCCATTCTGCATAATTTATTTTATACTTTTAAAAAGATTTATTTTATGTGTAAGCATAGTTGTCTGCATGTTGGTAAACCATAAGCATGCATGGCAGCTATGCAAGTCAGAAGGCGGCATCAGATCCCCTAGAACTGTAGTTACAGATGATTGTGAGCTATCATGTGGACCTGGTCTCTGCAAGAACATGTGCTCTTAACTGCTAAGCCATCTTCCCATTCCTGCACACATCACAACAGATCTTAGCAATGGCGGAGGCTGCCATATTAGTCATTCTACAGGAGATTTTAACAGGAAGTTAGTCCAATCTTATTATGCTATTAAAAGTCATATAATTGAGCATATTCTTAATATTCTTATATTTTTATCTGTTTACTGAAGGTTTTAGAATGAACATCCTTTATAATGTAGCTAGAAAAACAGCTTCAATGTGGGGCCATGTTTGATTCATTCCTGAATTATTAACCACCTACAGTAGTAGCTAATGCATCATGGATCCTCAGGTAATATAAACTGAATCGAAAGGAACTCAAAATAAAGATGCTTTTATAATTATTAAATAAAAATGGGTTAGCTTCTTTTTTAAAAACCTAAGAGGCATGTTCACTACCCACTGTTAGGTCTCCTCTTCACAATAGCTGCTAAGCTCTACTTTTGGATAGCACTGACAGGCTACTTGCTACAGGCAGTTCTAGAATATGTAGGGAATATCTAAAATGCTCACTGAGGTCAGGACCATCTTCTACCCTAGATAGGGAAACACATTTCACCCCATTACAGAATCTACTAGGCTCTGATGATGATCCAGTATAAAGTAATTTTCTATTTCACTTTAAAATCTATTCTCATTAACAAGGAACACTAAACAAACTAGGAAATCAATCATAATGTCAGACTATTGGAAATCAAACATAAAGACTTACATAGTTCAAGGAAAATAAGACATGCATTCTCCTTTATTTAAAAGTTAGCTTCTGCTTATTATCAATGGCCCTATAGGATATGATGGAAACTGATGTGACATAAGGGCGCCATGTTTCTGTTAGCCTGTATGCATTCATATATAGCACGCCCCCTCCACACACAGTTTAGTGTCCACAACTGTTCTGACTCATTTGTAACTCTCAAAATCCTACAGTCTGAAAAACAATTTGGCCTTTCAGACACTGGATATATAGAGAGATGTTCATCAGCAGGTGGTTCAACAAACGTTTACTGGTTCAAAAAGCATAGGAGTAAATGAATGAATGATTGAATGGATGAAAATGGTTATGGAAAATTTCCTGCTTGCTCTAGCATATTATCATGCCAAGCTGTATCGTAGACCTTAGAATTCCTCCTCTCATGAATAGAAACCATGACAAATTTCATGCTGACCCACTGGCAACAATCTATGCTTTCAAGTGAAATCTGTTATCTCCTGTCTACATGAACAAAAATGCTCGGTGTCTATGAATCTATAGCTTCCTAGCAGAATTCCCCAGTGCAATGGCCTACACAAACATCACTGGGCATTCCAGCTGGTGGCTCGTTTTTACAGAGGGCCTGAGATTATGATGATACATATTAAGATTTTGACTTCTGAGGACTTCTTGCCCTTAGCATGGAGCTTGAGTGTAAATCATTTTGTAAAATGAGTTCCAGTATCACAAAGAGAAACATTTAGAAGCACCTCAAGCATACTTTTTCAGATAAAGAAAATGGTAATGCAAGAAATCCTCCTTTGTAAATTCTGCATTGAAAAATAAATATTCTTTCCTTTCATTCCTCCCTCTCAGAGGGTCTCTGACTATAGCCAAGGGTGACCTTGAACTAGGATCCTTTTGTTGGGTAGTACTGGCACGGGCCACTATATCCACCTTAGGAAATGCTGAGGATGGGATCCAGAGCTTTGCGCTTATTAGGAAAGTACTCTGCCAACTGAACTCTAGTCCCAGTCCCTGAATCCTTTTATTCTTTTCTTTTCTCTTACTTAAACATTTTTATTAGGCTACATGAAAACTGGCAATTGAGCCAGTCTGGAAGGAAACTGCTCCATCAATACTACTTCCCATTCTAAAACTACAACCAAGGTTGGATGGACTTAGAAGCCACTGAAAAGGTTAAAGAATAAACTAATAGGCCTTATCTATACTAAAACCATTTCCATTCTTTCCCATAAGCTATATAGAAACAGGTAGCTCAGAGCAATTCTGTTCACCTAGCTATATACTTATTTTTTTCTCATTACTGAGGATTAAACTTAAGGTTTCATGAGTGTTTTTTAAAGTGCTACCACTAAAGCTGTATTTCTAGTCCTTTAAAACTTGGTTTAATACTTTTCTAGTATAATAATTTCACATCTTTATTTCTAYATAATGTCAACCAACTGGGTTCTGTAATTCAATATGCAGAAAGACCTCCATGATATACCAGTTTTGTGGTTCAATTGGTTGATAAATTTGATTAAACACATCAGGCAGTCATGACTTGACTATTTCTCTAAAATACTGCCTTAGAGGTGTTATAAGATTTAGTGGATATCAGTATTACAGCAGTATGACTTGATTTTAACAAAGGGAGTGAGTGTTGGCAGGAATATGATTTACTTAATTCATCTGCTGGTAAAAATTTGCCAGTGGTTTCATTTTTCAGGCAATTCTAACCCTTTCGCTTTAAAAGCTTTAAAAGAAATGTTCAAAAGATATCAGATGTGTCAGAGGGAGATAACTTCTCTTCACGGTAATATAATTCAATAGTTAAAAATTAAAACACACTTATAAACTATCGTGAATGTTTACAAGTGTGTCCTGAAGAGTGAGGATGTTAAAAGTACATCTAAGCAGTTCTCTTTGGTTCAAATATCCTGCTATGAGACAGGGCTAGAAGCAGCACAGAGATTAAGCAGCACTATAATCACAGGAAGGGGACAGCTTTGGCAGAGGCAAATCAGGATATCAACTGACAAAACATCTGCAAACGGTCCACAGGGAAATTTCTAAGGTCAAAGTTGAAATGTTGGTGTGGAAATTCCTAGTGTGAAAAATCTGAGAAAAATACAAAATAAAATCTTTTTTTCCTTTAAAAATTCCATATGGAGCATATGAGATACTCCATATGGATTGCTAAAGATCACACAGAACACTATTAAGGAATCTACTTACCACCTGCATTGGATAACGAAGTTTTTACTATACTTTTTATGCAGAAGAGGAAATTAAGTGATGAACCTGCAAGGAGGGGTTTAACATGCTGTAACTAATGTAATTCTCTAATAAGATTTTCAGTTCACGGTAGACAGTGAAGCCTCTTCCAAATATTATGCTAGAACATAAATTTAGTCCTTACCCTGGCACTTCTTCTTCGTACATTCTTTACTACTATTAGGAGAATCTCGGGGAAAAGGCTGATAAATATTAAAAGAATTATAGCCAACCATGTGGATACAGAAGAGAGCATTTGAGCAAACACAAAATACATTCTCTGTTGTTTCAGAAAAGGCCTGGAATGGAAAGAAAACACAGAAGGCAAAAACAAATCAGTTCCTGCAGGTGAAACAGAAGTTTAACTCAAACTGTCTTTTGCATTTAAAAGGAATCTTCCTCACACATGTTAAAATAATTTTCTCTAGAACATCTGAAATAGAAGTGAACAAATTTCATTTACCAAATGTWTAGAAGAAAAGGGATGTGAATCAAGGAAGAAAAATAAAATAAAATTCATCTGACTTCAAAATGATTGTGCAATCAAATGATGAAAATTTATATGCATTGGAAAATGCTAAAGCTTAAAGGTATTTAAGAGAAATGAAGTTAATTTTTATCCTAATAATAATTGTATTTGTTTAGCTGTCTTATTAAAATGAGGAAGGATTTTTTACTTTTTTAAAAATGAATTACCCCTCTTAAAAACTTTGGTATAAATAAATATAAAAAAGAAATGTACAGTTTATAGTCACTCATAAATGAGAGGAATCTACTCCTCCTCTCTACAAATATTGATTAATAGTGAGTTCCCAGGAAATAGATAGATGGCAGGCTACAGTTAGTAAGACAGGAATCCAAGAGAATCCTATATCTGACATTACTGTTAAGTAGCATTGAGAAACACATTCAAGCTCCCTTTCCCTATAAACTGTACAACCAAAATATCACTATCTAAAGTATTCTTTTAAACTGAGGTGAATACAGTAGCTGTGTAAGGTTAGGATGCATATCAGACCTCCATAAATGATTGGGAACTCAAGAACTCTAGGATGGTAACAACTTGGTTCTATTATTAAATCATTTATCATGAATCATCCTTTATGGGAGGTGTGAGAGATGATACTGGGTCTCACGTATGGCTGGCATTAAGTTCCTATGAAGCTGAACTTGGGTGATCCTGCTTCTCCTACAAATACTGAAGGAAAATGATATCATTTATGTGGCATTAGGGTCTGTCAGTGGTTTTCAACCTTCCTAACGCTGCAGCCCTTTAATACAGTTCCTTCTGTTATGGTGACTCCCAATCATAAAATTATTTTATTTGCTAGTTTTAAGCACAATTTTGCTGCTGTTATGAATCATAATGTAGCTGGGCATTGGTGGCGCACGCCTTCAATCCCAGCACTTGGGAGGCAGAGGCTGGTGGATTTCTGAGTTTGAGGCCAGCCTGGTCTACAGAGTGAGTTCCAAGACAGCCAGGGCTACACAGAGAAACCCTGTCTTGGAAAACAAACAAAAAGAAACATGGATCGTAATGTAAATGTCTGATATATGACCTTCA
>BDUI01004557.1:66406-84614 GCA_002335545.1 Apodemus speciosus
GCACCAACACACCTAGCTAAATATTGCCTGTCTATCCTGAAGTTCTACTGAACTAACTTATTTTAAAATATAATAATATGTGAATTAATTCTTTGAGCATTTCATGCATGGTGATTTCAGATTGGTGTAATAGAATCTTCTAGATTTTTAGGAAAATCTAAGACAATCATATTGACCCCCAAAAAAGAAAGGCAACTTTACTTTCTTTCTGGGCCTTTTGCCTTCTGTGCTGTGTTTTGTGCATCCAGAAGCCTGCTTGGGCTTACCAGCCCTGCCTTATACTGTCAGCTCTGTGAGGTCGTAACCCCAAATATAATTTTTGTTCCAAGATGCCTACTTGTTATTGTTAACATCGAGTTCTCCACTGAAATCTAACCATTTTGCCTTTTCCTATTTTCCCATTCAATATACCTTCCACCGACATTTTTAAGTTCTTACCTGTTTATCCCAAAATTCGGATCACTGCAAGGCTGCCACTGCTGCCTGTTTCTTTCTCCTCACTGTTGGTGATGTGTTCCTCTCCCTGTATATGCCCTGGTTTCCTTATTGTATCCCAGACAGTGTTTATGAAAGCGCCTCAGAGGTGGAAGTCAGTTTGTTTTCCCTTAGTGAGGGTTYGTACTCTCCTCAGAGACATTTAACATGAGGGGTGATCACTTCAGTCCATTCAAGAATGACATAGGTGGGGCGGACTCGGAACACCTCTGTCGTGAGACCTTGCTGGGCATGTAGCTCAGTCATAGAGCATTGCCTAGTGCACACACAGGGCTTGATCCCTAGCAACATATGTTCACACACATGTTCACACGCACACACATGCACACACACACACACACACACACACACACACACACACACACAAAGTTATTGTGACTTAACCAGTTGTTTTGAGTTGTTGCAGCAGAAGCTTCCACTTCTTACTACATTCTGTTTGGAAGGGGCCCCTAAGATAGTATGCTGGTTTGAATAAGCATGGTCCCCATGGCAGGCTTTGATGGCGCAGATCTTTAATTCCAATACAGAAAGCAGGATAGGATCCCTGGGACAGCTAGGGCAGTTACACTGAGAAGCCCTGTCTCCAAAACAAACAAAGAATGACCCCCAAGGACTCATGTATTTGAATGCTTAGTCACCAGGGAGCTGCACTATTTGAGAAGGATTAGAAGGTGTGGCCTTGCTGGAGGAAGTGTGTCACTGGGAATGGGCTTTGAGGTTTCAGAAACCCACACCAAACACACACTCTCTCTCCTCTCCTCTCCTCTCCTCTCCTCNCTCTCTTTCTCCCTCCCTCCCTCCCCCCCCTCTCTCTCAATCAGGATGTAGAACTCTCTGCTACTTCTTCAGCACCACATCTGCCTGGATGCTCCCCACCATGATACCATAGTGAAAAGCAAGTCCCCAAATTAAATGCTTTCTTTCCTAAGAGTTACCTCGGTCATAGTGCAACCCTCCCTTTTCTGAGGCTGTTGGCCACCAGCTTGCAAGGACGAAGGGAGCAGAGGCATCTGCAGGGCATGGAGGCGCACCCCTTTAATCCCAGCACTTGGGAGGGGAGGCAGGTGGATCTGTATGAGTCTGAGGCCGGTCTGGTCTACATAAGCAAATCCAGGAGAGCCAGGGTTCTGTTATACAGAGAAACCCTGCGTTGAAAAACCAAGGGGGAAAAAGACTGAAGTGAAGAGACTTCAGACTTGGAGACCATATGTACAACAGCTACTTAACATTTAGAATATGTAAGATACCTCATAAATCAGAAAGTTAAATGTGTCAGTCAAAAAAGGCATGATGGCTCCTGGTGAGCCCCAGGTGAGGGCAGGGGTTGAAAAGAGAACTGGTAAGCAGGGAGTGGCCTGGCTTCCAGGACTTGCAGAGACCTGGGTCATCCTAAAACTGGAAGCCTTTCACCTTTGCAGATGAGGATCTTTCCCCCTGCAGAGTGAACTCAGCCGCTCCCAGCCTCCCCCATGCTAACTAGGTGATCAGTGGGGAGCCGGGATGGTCCTGATGATAATCATCAACCTTCATTAGCATTGGGAGGACTCTCACYGCTGTCCTGCTCATAGCCAGCAGGATGCAGAGAACCACAGAGACAACAGAACTTCAGACTCAGGCAAGGAGTGGTGGCGGGCCCCACTTTCACGCTCCCTGATCTTCACTGGCTGAATCCCTCAGCTGGCCTCAAGCTCAGAATCCTCCTGCCTCAGGAAGCTGAGTGCTGGGATTACAGTCATCACACACAGTACACTTCTTTATTAATGTATTTAATTACATGATTGAATGACCTCTCTAGTAGCCAGTAGTAACAGATATAAATAATTCTTCCTGTTGTTTCCAACCAATGTTGTATGAAATTTCTTTAAAACATGCTGATTTGCTGGGGGCTTAAAAAAATCACAAGTAGTGTTTTTGTCTAATGAATAATAATTATCATAATAATAATTCTAGAACATGTTAAATTTCAGTTGGAGAGACCAGATCTAGTTGTGCACTCGGGAGGCAGAAGCAGGCACATCTCTGAGGTCGAGACCAGCCTGATCTACAGAGCAAGGTCCAGGACAGCCAGAGCTACACAGAAAAACCCTGTCTTGAAAAAACAAAAAGCAAAGCAAAACAAAACTTTTCAGTAATCTCAGGTGCAGGAGCCTGCAGTGTAACTAGAGACTGCCCCCACTAGGGGGTGCTAGCATTTTAGGAAGAGGAGTGTCTGGCTGACCTCAGACCTCACTGCTCCAGGCCATCTCGTCCCTTAACACACCTCCAGACCTGTCCATGCACACTGTGGTCAAGCAGGGGAGATTGGACTTTGCTGCACTATCAGGCCTGACTTTCAGCCAGATGGGCTAACCAGAACACACAAGAACACGCAAGATTCTGGTTCTGAGCCCCGGCTGTGCCCCACATCTTTCRATGACTTGATGGACACCAAATCTCAGAGGGTGACCTCTGATGAAATCTGAGGAGGGCCACTAGCCTTCTGGAAAGTTCTTTCCACTGTGTTTGGGAACCCCTCACCAGGGTCAAGGTGGGCGTGTTGCTTCCACCTTGAGTGTGTTGATGTGACAGTCAGAACTGCTGAACTCTGTAGAGTCCTCTCAGGAGGGGAGCAGAAATACTTCCCATCTGGGGCTGAGCACAGCAGTAATGTTGTTCATCCCCAAATGCAGAATGAGCCCAGGTCAGCCATTCCCACCTACCCCAGCCCCACCATGCCTGGATTGAAGTCCCTGCCCGCATCTCCATTTCCCCTCCTACTTACTTCTTTGAAAGCACTCGAGAGGCAGTGTGATAGGGGAGTCACAACCACAACCACCAAGGCTAGGGGACAGTGCTTGCCTATCAGGTGAGAGCAATGCGGTCGGGCTTCAGCAGCCTCCACCGAAGCAGAGCCCAGACAAGCTGTTAAGAAACCCAGCCTAGGGGGCAGGAGGGATGGCTCAGCGGTTAAGAGCACCCCCCCCCCGACTGCTCTTCTGAAGGTCCCGAGTTCAAATCCCAACAACCATATGGTGGCTCACAACCATCCCTAACAAGATCTGATGCCCTCTTCTGGAGTGTCTGAAGACAGCTACAGTGCTTACATATAATAAATAAATCTTTAGAAAGAAAGAGAGAGAGAGAGAGAGAGAGAGAGAGAGAGAGAGAGAGAGAGAGAGAGAGACCTACCCTAGCCACCTCTTAATGCGACATCAGCACAGAGGTGGAAGCTCTCCGTCTATTTCCTTCGTCTGAAGTGGAGAGAGGGACAGCCCTGACCTTATGAGGTTGTTATAGTGACTCAAAGAACAAAATGCACTCAAAAGACTGCCCAGCCTACAGGAAGCACCAAATGAGGCTCTGCCTGCGCTGACAACCGTGGCGCACTGTGAAGACGATGAGAAACTGCTTGCCTCTGTGCTTCCTCGTCTCTTCATGACTGTTTTTATCTGAGAAGTCAGCCTTTTTCTCTTTCTTAAAGAGCCTGTCCTCTGGCTGAGGATGTGGCTCAGTAGAAGGGTACTTACCTAGTGTGCATCCAGCCCTGGTCCCGTCACAGGCACAACAACAGCATCCAAAATAGTCGACAAAGAAAACACCTTTTCCAGCCCACTGCCGTCCTTCCGGGCTCCACAGGTGTGGTGGGAAAGTGACTTTGTCTTTTCACATGCACCCAGCATGGTGTTACCATCCACACCGTGACTTCCTATCTTTGTGGAGGGACTCTGCCAGAGGGCCGAGGATCCAGGCCTGATGTCAGATTCCCTATGTCCAAATGTTGGCTCTGGTGCTTTGTAGTGTTGGGACTTCAGGGAGCCTTGACCCCCTTATGACCCAGCTTTCTCATTTCTGAGATGAGACTTTAGAAGCACTGTACTGGTTCAGCTCTTAGAACAGGCTGGACTCACAGCTGGTGGCCAATATGTGCTAACTGCTACACTGGCTTCCTGTCTACCCCAGGCTGCCCCAGGGTCATAGCCTTTACCTGCCCTGTCCCCGCCAAGGGAAACCTCTCCTCTCTAGTCTCCTCACCTGACTAATACCTTCCCAAACCTCAAGTTTCAACTTCAGTGTCTATTCCGCAGTTGTGCCCAGAGTCCCCGCCCTTAGAGTCTCTGTATATCGTTTTGTTTTTTTTTTTTTAAGGTTTATATTTACATTTATCTTCTGTGTATGTATGAGTGCTCCTCTGTATGTGTGCATCCCATTTGTATGCCTGGTGGCCATGGAGTCCAGAAGAGGCCGTTCGGTCCCCTGAAACTGGAGCAATAGGAGATTGTGAGTCACCGTGTGGGTGCTGGGAACAGAACCCGGGCCCTCTGCATGAGTATCAAGTGCCCTTTACTGTTGAGCCGTCTCTCCAGCGTCATCTCTCTTCTCAGATTGCTTATCCACCTTGCAGTCACACCGATGTTTATGCAGTTGTTTATCAAATGTCTGCCCTGCCCACTAGGCTTACAGCCTGATGAGTCCACCACTGTGTCTGCCCAGTTCTGTGTCCTTGAAGCCTGACCTGCCAAAGGAGTCAATAAAGGTCTTTACACTGAAAACGCCACACAGGCTTACAAACTGCTAGTGTGTGGGTGGATGCCTGGGCGGGGAAACATCGGCAGCTGAGGCTGGGATGGCAGCGGTGCGGAGTCTGGAGAGTCGCAGTCACAGTTTTCCAATCCCTTCGCTTGTTGATAGACTCCGGTCCCTCAGCTGCCCTTTTTAGATCAGACGGTCTGCGAGAGATTCTTGAACATCTGACTCCTTGCTCTGGGTGACCAGATGGCTCAGGGATGTCAACTGGCCAACGTGATGGAATGCGCGAGGAGGATGGGAGACACTCCAGTCTGTGTCTTCTAGCACAGTTAAATTCCAGGAATACCAGTGAAGGGATCAGGCCATGTCATACCTGCCTTGCAAGACAAACAAGCCACGGGTTGAGGGAGGGGGTGGGCAGGGATATGCCACAACTACATGAGAAAGGAAAGGCCAGATGTACAAACCGGAAAATGCCTCAATGCAGGTGGAGTTGAATATAGTGAACTGAGCTCTATGAGCAAGCCTGTACCTGCCAGCATGTCAGAGCCTTGTCCGAGAAGCTCTGGGCTCACTAGGTTCACTCCTGAAAAGACACGGTGAGAATAGCTTGTGATTGACACACTGAGCARGTAGCGCACAGGTATTCTCCCCAGCCAGGGTCCTGGCTCTAGTTGCTAACATCAGGATTATGTCTGTGTGGATTTACTTTCTGGCTGGGTTTTGCTAAAAGCCTCCAGGAGGCCACCAGATTGTGTGTGCGCGAGAGATTGACAAGAAAGGCCAGCCTCCTCTGGGTCTCCCTTCCTAGACAAAGGGCAAACACGAAGGAAAACGATTCAGAGAAAGAGGTCCTCCTTCTTCTGGAACTCTCTTTGGGTGCCAGCTCTAGCCCCAAACAAGTGTGCTTGTGTAGGCTAGAAAGAAACTAAATGCCTTTTACAAGTTCAGCTCCAAGCAGAGCAAATGCCAGCCTTGCTAGGAACGCCCAAGCAATTTTGATCCTGAACTACTAGTGCCGAGCCGAGAGCCTATTATCCAACTGGAAACGTGTGGGGAAGTGGTTTTGGCTGCCACAGTATTGGGAGTAGGGGTCACCACGTCTACTTAGTAGCCAGGGGCAATAAGTGCCAGGTGCCTACAGTACATGGTATGTTGGACAGTCATGCACAACAGCGCTGTCACTTTTCCCGTATCTTTCTAAATACTACCACTAAATATCATGCAGATAAAAAAGGGAAAAAAAACCTCATTGGTAGGCAGAGGTCAACCTTACCTTGTCTTGGAATATACATTTATTTTTATTTGACCTAACACTGTGACCACTTTGAAAAGTCCTATTGCTTATAGCAATGCTACTCAAGGGGTTTAGAGCACATCTCTACCAGTCACTGTGGTCTCCCCGGTCATCCCACACAGACGAAAGTGTTCACCCACTTTGTTATGTCATCTTATGTCCGTAAGTTACACAAGCTTTCACTGCGTGTGGCTTTTTCTCATACCCTTAGTAAGAGATCTTAGTTGATGTAGAAGAGGAAGTTAGGAATGTCGGAAGCTTATATCATCTATAAATTTTATTTGAGGATGATCAGGAGGAGTTATAACTGTTTATAATTTGAAAGGTAACTGTGGGAGACCGCGGGCGCGGACGGCTCCACCGTGCTTGGGTGGTAATACAAAGCAGCCATGGCGCTGAGCTGTAAGTCCTTCATCTGTAGACTGGTTTTCTCTGCATTAAATACAACTTTTCCCAGCTAATGGCACTAGTAAGAGAAAGTTGCTGCCTTGTATAGCTTACAGATGACTCACAGCTACAGCACCAGCGAATCACCCACATCATTTACCAATAAACTGCGTGACTTCCGGGGGCCATCTTTGTTGCCCGAAGTGGTGCGCCTGCGCCACCTAGTGGCTAGTAGGGAAGCCGCTTGAGATCTTTGCAGACAACTACTCCACACCATGATTTTACACATACTCATTCATGTATGTATGACAAAGTCTTTTTTTTTTTTTTTTTTTTTTTTTTTTTTTTTTTTTTTTTTTTTTTTTTTTTTTGGTTTTACGAGACAGGGTTTCTCTGTRTAGCCCTGGCTGTCCTGGAACTCACTCTGTAGACCAGGCTGGCCTTGAACTCAGAAATCTGCCTGCCTCTGCCTCCCAAGGGCTGGGATTAAAGGTGTGTGCCACCACTGCCCGGCTTAAAATGATATTTTTAAAAAGCATAAAATGAGGGGGGCTGGAGAGGTGGCTCGGCGGTTAAAAGTGGTTACTGCTCTTGAAGAGGATTCAGATTCAGTGCCCAGCACCCACATTTGAACTGACTGTAACCCCAGGTCTACGGGATGCCCTCTTCTGGTCTCCAAGAAAACTGCAGACATATAAGTATACCTACAGACAAGCAGACATCCTCACATGCACATAAATAGAAATGAATTGCTGGTTATGGTGGCCATATAATATGTGACCACCATGTTCAGCACAGAGGAGGCTAAGATAGGAAGATTCCCAAGCCTCAGGTCAGCCTGAGCTACATAATGATTTGCAGGCAGGAAGGCAGTGATCCAATAACTAGTAACAGATAGCCATGTCTTGTTATCTTACTGGTTCCCTGCTATGTTTTAGTCGCAGTGGACAGCAAGAACATCAACTTCTGTCTGGTTTCTTGCTGTCAGCCTCCCCACTTTACAGTGTGAATGAAAGGCTGAGACTCCAGAATCCTCTACCTAACCAGGGGCCTGTGAACAGAGACCTTCTGAAAAGTGTAACGACTCAACGCTGGCATCAGAGGTACAGTGGTGTGACCGCTAACTCCTCCGAGCTGGGGGCGGAGGCAGATGACGTCAGACTGGAGCTACAATGCACGATCTGTTTAGGAAAAGAATAAACATTGGTTTAGGTGATTAATCTCAGCACTGGAGGAGGCATAGGTAAGTGGGTCTCTGAGTTTGAAGCAAGCCTGACTTACATACGTATGGATAGGTAAGTGGATCTCGAAGTCTCCTGATTTACATACGTATGGATAGGTAGGTGGATCTCTGAGTCTCCTGATTTACATACGTCTGGAGCTCCAAACCAGCCCGGGTTACAAACGGAGACCCTGCTTCAAACAAACAAAAACGAACAAGCACAAACCGCACAAAGTTAACTACCAAAGGCCTCTCACCCAAGGTTAGTCACAGGAACATTTCAAAGGTATGAGAAACTAATGAAAAGACAGGGCTCGGAACAAGATAGGCTGCTACACAAAATAATGTCAGTCAATAACGAGAAGGAAAAAAAAAAGTTAATGCAGTATGAAGTGTCAGTGAATAATTATTGATATAGGAGGCCCACAATGTAAATTTTTAATAATAGCCTGAAACTCAAATTCTAGTTGAGCTCAGCCGCGTTTTTCCAGGTGCTGGAGTCGGATGTGAACCGCCTAAGGTACCCAGTCTTAGAGAAAGGTCTGCGGAAAGGTGTAGCGCTCTCCGGAGAAAGGTAGAGCGCCTTCCTCCTCTTCTCTGGTGACCTTACATTCCGCTCTCTCAGAGGTGTAAATGACCCATTTCCAAGAGTTAATGGAGACAAATCTCCATCTCTTTAGTCATTTAAATGGTAATTGCTGAAACAAGATCAGCTAGCCACATGGCATCAAGGTCCACTTTAGCTCGACTTGAAGGGAGGGGTTATAAATAGTTTGCCCTTGGCCACGACCCTCGCCCAAGCTCTTTCCCAGCTCCTGGCCAAACACTAGATTTCAACTCCCAGACCAACCCAAAGCTAAGGTGAATGGCTGGTTTTCCCTTGGGTAATTAGCATGTCTTTAATTACGTTTGTCCTCTCCTCAGTAACTGTTCGAACTCCCTCATGGTCCCCAATTTGAAGCTAACCTGGCAGGCCGCAGGACCGGAGAGAGCCATTGAGATTTGACAGCGTGACCCGGGAGCGAAGAACCGCAAAGGGCCAGGCAGGCGCGACACCACCTGACGGAACCTGGGGGAAGAGTCTTAAAAGAGGGCGCTCCTCCGCTCCCGGCGCAACCCAGCAGGCTCTACCCAGTGCTCACTTCCCTCCGCTGCCCAGCATTCCCGTCCACCCACCCCACCCCTACCACAGGTAAGTGTCAAGGACAGTGGAGACAGCCTAGAGTCTGCCCCGCGCTAGATTGCTCTGTCTGGGGCTGCGATCGGAGGGTGGCGCCCAAGTTTTTGGAAGGCCGCGGAGGGCAGCTTCAGCACGAACTGCCTGCCTGCACCGGGTCGGAGGGGGTGGCCGTGGACTGGGGCGGTCTGGAGGTGGCCACCCGGGGCGGTGCACAGAGAGAGCCACCCGCGCGCAGCAGGAAGCACACCCGAGCCACAGCCCGATGCACTTGGTGCGCTCTGGCAGCAGCAATGTCCGCCAGCCCCAGCCTGCTCGGGGCCGCGACCCGGGCTCTATGCCCGCTCGCCCGCCCGCCCATTCGCCCTGCGGTCGCTCACGGTCACACCGGCAGGTCGCGCTCGGCGTCTGGCCAAGCCAGCCGGAGTCCCGCCGCGCCCGCCCCTCGGGCCACCCCTCCCGGTCCTCTGCGCGTTGCGCCCCTCTCAGTCCCCATCTCCGGCCGCTCGCTATTTTCACACCTCCCAGTGCCTCGGCCCGGGCGCCTGATTCAGTGCTTAGTAATTAATTTGGCGTTTCAGAATGGTCAGCGGGCTGGATAATGGGTGCATTCATACCCCGGGCTAATCTGAACAGAGGTGGGAAGAAAGGCTTTCACAGACAGAAAATGCCATTCGCCGAGCGCTCAAAGGGGCTGTCACTCCCAGAATAAATCGCCGCCGCGCCCGCCGGCTCCTCTGCCCATTTCCATACAGCCCCGGCCCGCGCCTCGGACCCGCCGGCCTCCGCCTGCGCTCCCGGGAATCACTCGCCGAGGGCCTTCGACGGGAAAGTCGGGATAGAGCTGGACCCAGGCTCAGGCCGAGGCGATTCTGGAAACAGGAAGCCCGGGTTAAGGGCACGGGGGACAAAGAACTAGATTAGAAGAATCAAGTGCCGAGCTAGAAGGAGGCGCAGCTAATTTAACACAAGGATGTTAAAGCCGGGACACACTAGGATCACCAGTCCAAAACTGGTCAAAAGCGTTGGTGGGGGCCTGAGGTCACACCGTGAGATCTTAGCTGTCCTAAA
The DNA here is from genome assembly GCA_002335545.1 of Apodemus speciosus. Taxonomy (NCBI): domain Eukaryota; kingdom Metazoa; phylum Chordata; class Mammalia; order Rodentia; family Muridae; genus Apodemus; species Apodemus speciosus. The sequence continues at coordinate 76,562 of BDUI01004557.1, forward strand.
TTGCGACTGGAATGAAAAGGTTGTGTAGAAACAGGGCTCGACTGGTGCAACTCCGACCAGAGCTGGACCTTATTTTGGTTTCTTTACCATATCTTGTCCTTTCTTCGTCCCTGGGGATGAGGGGAAATAGGAATTYGCGTGGCATCTGTACAGCTCGGCACTTCTGCCTGGACCATAGCGTTCTCTCGGGGCCGGAGATTTTTCTTTAAGTGGCGTTTTAACTCAAGAATAGCCCCCACTTTGATCCCCAAAAGCCTTTTGGTTTGAATGTTGAGGCCTTTCCCTGGTGGTGGTCCTTGTCTTCCAGTGCAACGGGATCCTGTGCTCCAGGCGCAGCCCTAATGCCCACGAGCAGGGCTGAGCTGACTTTCCCGTCCCAAGTTCCTGGGACTTGACTTTTCTGAGGACAGGACTGGTTGTGTGTCCACCTGACCGGATGGATTTGGCTGCTGGACCAGCAAAGAAAGGACTGGGAGGAACGGGGGAGGGGGGCGGTTCTGGAAGGGCCAGGGTGTGCCCTGAGATGGAATTCCATGCCACTCACCAACTTCTGACTGGAAGTCACTCCTCCCTTCTGAGGCTCAGTTTCCTCGTTTGCAAAACAAGGGTAAATGAGATCACAGTTGGCCCCAAGTGCTGGAGGCTCCGGGTAGAAGGATCCCACACACTACCCACACCTCCAGCCACCAGCCTGGAGAGCACACACCCCTGGCATCTTCCCAAGTCTTCACCAACACCTCCTTGGAGTGTTAGCAACCCCGCATTTTCTTTCAGGATGGCTCCGCCCACCCCTTGCTGCAACTGGGTACTAGACTCTAATTCTCCAACAAACTGCTTTCTAAGGGTCTCTAGGTCCGGGAGGAGGGCATAGTCAGAACGCCTCACTAATTTATTTAAATCTGTATACACTTAGGCTTGCACATTTTTATTTTTCTCTCTGTAGCCTGCACACACTGGATATGGAACTTACAGGACAACTGGTGGGAGGCAGTTCTCTCCACTCTGTGGGGGCCTGGGAATCAGACTTAGGTCATCAGGCCTGACGGCTAGTGTTTTTAGCCACGGAGCCATCTCACTGGCCCAGAACACTACATTTTAAATGAACTTCCCGAAATATTGATACCAGCGGTACAGGGGCTGGCTCTTCGCAGAAGTCGCCTCTCTTTCAGGCTCATAAACTCTGATTGCTCCCCACAGCTCTTGTTTGATCAGCAAAAGCAGACGGAGTGGCATAATGAGCAGAGCCCATTTCTAGAAACGAGTGTCAAGTCCCAAGAATTTGCAGTCAATCAGAGCAGTAATAGAGGAGCTCAGGCCCCAGCCCGGTGAAGACTGGCCTAAGAGAGCTGGACACTGACTCCCCCAGGCCGGCGTGCTAACCTTGCACACTGCCAGCGCTGCACAGACAGTAAAGCTGTGTTCAGAGGTTCCCCTAGCAAGGGAAACCTGTCCATAGCAGGGACAGAGCAGCTAACCACAGTGGGACCTGGGCCAGCGACAACCCAGGTGCGAGCTGTGGCCTAGAAAATAGAGCACCTGACCTTTTACCACACTGGGCCAGAAAGACAGAGGATAGGATAGGGTGTGAGGTGGCAGAAAAGGACTGGGAAAGTGAAAGGCAGTGGGGCAGGGGGAGAAAAAACCGTTAGGAGCCTAGAGGGGCCAGGGGAGGGACAAGTCCCTATTTATGTAAGCCATTTGTAGCTGTGGATTGTAAAACCGGGCAGGATCCTCAGGAGTAATTCATAGTGTTTGGACAAGACAAACATTGTTCTGCTTTAAACAAACCTCCAAAAAGGTCAGCTGGTTCATCCCTTTGCTGTGAGTTGCTGAGACTATCCAGATGATGAGAAAATCAGATCTTAGGGGAGGGGGCCCAGGCAGGAGGCGATGGTCTCTTGAGCCCTTGGTATGCTGGGTGATGCTACCCAGTACAAGGAAAGAGCCTTGGCTCTTGTTGAAAGAGCTTGGATCCTACCCTGGAGCCAAGGGTCATCGGACCCGTCTGTGCACATCACAGATGATGAGATTGCCGGGGAACATCCAAGGTCTGCAGCAAAGCCAAGACTTGCTATGCCAGTAAAGAACTGATGGGAAAAAAATAGTTTCTAGAGGAAGAAMTGACTTAGATCCAAGGAGTCTCAGCTCCAGATATGCTCCTGGACACCAAGAGATCCATGTTCCATACATGGAGACATTCTAGCTGGGCCCTTCTAAGTTCACTTAGCAAATAGGTTTTTTTGGTGCCTACTCTGCAAAGTTCTGTGCTAGGTTTTTAGGATACACTAATGAGCAGCCATTCCTGGAGCCCAACGGCCCAATTTTTGGTCTCCATCTCTGACGTCCCTAAGACAATCTCACAGCCAACGTCTCCACTACTACCACAACCTTCCAAGCACTCAAGTGAGCAAAGTGCACCAGAAGTGTTAACTGCCACTGTGGTTGTCCGTTGTGACTTCATGACTTCCCCAGTTCCCAGTCGCAGAGGACATTTTTTTTTATTGTTATCTACCATGTAGGTTCATTGTCTTATTAATTAATAATAATTTATTAATTATGTCCAATTTTTGTGATGTCTTTTATCATTTCTCCATACATGCTCTCCAATTGTGTCCCTCTCAAGGGAGCKGTCCCCTTGCTGACGGCAGTAGTGCCTGGCTCACTGGTTCTCCATGAGTTAAAATTGGTTAGTGCTTCTGATGCTTCAACATCTTTTGAATGTGATTTTGCTTTATAGGGTTAGGAAGTACACCTAGTGCCTAGGGCTTACTAGGTTTTTTAGTTTCTTCTCCTGTTGCTGTAACAAATTTCCTGACAAAAATAACTTAAGGGAGAAAGGGCTCATTTTGGCGCACAGTTCACAGCTCACAGTTTGGGATAGCAGCAGGAGCTTAAGGAAGCTGGCCACACTGGTCAAGAAACAGAGAGAGACAAATACTTATGCTCAGCTCACTTTTAAAAACACAGTTCAGGATCTTAGCCTAGGGAATGGTGTTTCCCACAGTGGGCAGGTCTTCCCACCTCCATTAATCTAATCAGTATAATCCCTCGAGTTCCGCGCACATGGAATCCCTTCTCTCAGGTGAATCAATGTGTTGGCAATTGAGACGAATCAACGTTCTAGGCAAGAACTTTATCACTGAGCCTTACTCCTCAGCTTCTTGAAACCCATAGAAGAAAGGGAAGAAGGAGGGAAAAGAGGATCTCTATCCTTATTTTATCTAGAGGAAGCCTGTGCTTAGGAAGGTGAAGTGCTTTGCCCCAATCACAGGATGTTAGTGCAGGTGCACAGTTTGGGGGTCTGCTGACCACCCAAGCAGTTCCCTTAGCGACCCCTAAGCCAGGTGCTCAGCCTCCAGCGGCATGGCCGTCGCCTCTAGGCTGAGCTTTATCCATCAGCTGTGTGTAGTCTCTGGCATCATTCTGGGGCTGGCATGGTGGCCTTGCTGATGTCAGCTTCTGTAGTGAGGAAAGTGGTGCCTCCTGCGCCTTCCCCAATCCTAGTTTCCTTTGACACCTTATTATGGTTGAAATGTCCATGTACTTACTCAATCTGTTTGGAATCAGTGATCCGTGTCTGTTCTCCTCTTGCACTGCCCGCTGGAGTCAAGCCTCTAGATTTTCTCCATGTGATCTATAAACCCGTAATAACTCATTTTACTGACGTTTGGGGAAAGTTAAGTGGTTCCATATAATTGAATTTTGTGGTTAACAGAAGCTTACACCTTTAAGCATAGAAACTTTCTAATGTCACCATTTTTCAATAAAAAGTACTAGTTTCCCCCATCCAAATCATGATTTCTCCCCTCACCCCCACACCCCCCTAAATTATCAGTGAAGAGAGGAGCAGGTGTTCTCTGGGTGGGGTTAGATGTGTAACCCACAAGCCTCAATGACTTAGAGTCACCTCTTGGGAATAGTTGTTGAAGTAGTCTGCTCAGTCTTCCTGGCCTTAGTTTCCTTCTGTGTAATCGGGGGGGGGGGGGGGACACTGGAAGAGGTGCTAAGGCCTGCCACTGACTTTACACAGTAACCCCCTTGGGAATCCTGGCCTGCATCCCCAGGTTGCTCTGTGATATATTCTTCTGTTTGCTCAGTATATCACCAACCCAGCAGTGACTAGTCATCAACGACCCTCCTCTGGGAGTTTTCTGACCCCCTGGAAGAATGGAGGGTTTCTGACCCTAGATTATAAACACCTTAAGTGAGGAACTCTCAAGGTCCCGATTAACCAGAGTCCCTGCCAGGGTTCTTTCTAATGGCAAAGTCGCCATTCATTCACTTGGGACAGGGTTCCGGCTCAGGAAGGGTGCTTGCAACTGGACTCTAGCCAAAGGGTTCTCAACACCTAAATATAAAGAGCAACACCCCAGAACCTCAGAACTCAGCATTGAGAGGAGGTTAGGAACAGTAAGGGGAGACCACTGCCTATAACAAGAGGACCCAAAGAGCTTGAGTAATGTGTGGAGACCAGAGTGTTACTGGTTCCTTTCTGTTTCTTGTATTTACCACAAGCCTTGCGTTTTCTTTCTAAATCAGGGTGTGGGGCACTTAGGTCACATTGGTGTAAATTTCAAGTGGATGAGAATAGGGGGTGGGGTGTCTCTTCCAAGGGCAATTCATAAATGTGAGTAGCGATGTGGCATGCATGTGTGCACGTGTGCACGTCTGCATACGTGGAGGGAACCTTCTGGCATTTAGAGGCCAGGGGCCAGAGAGACTACTTGTTCTCTAGAGGGCAAGACCTCGCCCCCACCCCCAGGGAAGAATTATGGCAACAGGCACCTGAGTGCCCGTCCGTTCTTAAGGAAACAGTTTGTATTGAATCTTGAAGGAATACTTTTCCCATCTTAACTAATAACCTTCCATTCTTTTTCAAATGACCTGTGCCCAGACACACCTGTCCGTGTCCTGTGTCCACCCCCACCCCCACCCCAGGATTTTTGTCTAGGCATCCTCTCTGAGGTGGCATCACTCCAGGGTCATCTTTAAGCCAGCGAGTCTCAGCCGGGTACCTTCTCCTTCCGCTGTAAATGTTAATGAGTGGAGTCCCAGCCCCGTGCTCAGGGCCCCCCACAAGCTTCTCTACCCCGGACCTACCCTCTCATTTGCACCCTTTGTTTCCTTCCTCAGGGAGGCTCTCCCATCCATGACAAAGCCTCCCCCACTGTGACCCAGTTTCTTTATTTTAGGAGGGCTTAGGGTGGGATCCTGTCAAAAGTGTTTTTGCAAATGAAAATAAATGCTGCTGGGTTCTCTTATCCACTTGCATTTTCTCTCCTTCAAAGAGCCCTGGTAGATGAAAGGATTGGGTGGATTTGGGACTTGTATTGATTTCTGTGCTCCACTCAACTCAGGAATCCTCAACCAAGAAGCCAGCACAAGGAGGGGCTTGACCTAGAGGTGCAGAGTAAAGGAGGAATCCCCAGAACCCTGAACATCACACAGGTCTGTTCCTTACATTCTAATTTCCTCTCCAGAACCCTCCAGGGAGCTGCAAGTCCCTTGAGCTGTACCYATGTAGCCAGACAGGTGAGCCAGACTCCAGAAAGCTCCACATGACAGGACACCCCCAATACTTCCAGGCCGAGAGATCTGAGGGCTGCAATTATTAAAAATAAGGCAGGGTGGGGCCTGGGTGTAGCACTAGGTCCTTACACACACACACACACACACACACACACACACACACACACACCAAACCACACACACACACCAAACAAAAGCCTATCATACATGAAACAGCCTCCCTTTTCAAATCCCTAGAACAGGCCTATAAAAATCGGATGTGATTCCTTNTTTTCTTAAAAGGATTTATTTATTTATTTATTTATTTATTTATTTATTTGGTTTTTTCGAGACAGGGTTTCTCTGTATAGCCCTGGCTGTCCTGAAACTCACTTTGTAGACCAGGCTGGCCTCGAACTCAGAAATCCGCCTGCCTCTGCCTCCCAAGTGCTGGGATTACAAGCGTGCGCCACCACCGCCCAGCAATGACAAAGTCTTTAGGGCATAGACACTCTTATCCTCATGTCTCATACGAAGGAACTAAGGCACAAAGAAGATGAGTGTTTTGAGTAAGTTCAAGGAGCTAGAGAGAGGCAAGGGATTCAAAGCCTCGTGGCAAGGGTTCTACCCTTGCTGCTTGAAAACATGGCTGTGGACTTACCGTGGCTGCTGTCGCGGGAACCATTACTCTGAGAGTCTGCAGAGAGACCTTCAGCCATTTGTGTCGATGCAGTAGAAGAGCAAAGACAGAGAAATAACAGAAACTCAATAACTAGGTCATACCTAGGGCTTAGAATATGATTCGGTGGAAAAGTCTGAACTTTCGTTGCCACTGGAAATCTTTTCACTACAGCACAAGAAGGTTATTTCATTCTTCTCGAAGATCATGGGGCTCTGGGATGGCAAAAATCCACCAAATGATGCTGTAGGGTTCATGGGTTCAGAGCCTGCATCCCTTCTGTGCTTATCTCAGGACCCGGTATGGATTGCATAGAGTAAGTATTATTTAACATGTATATCGAGATATAATCCATATACCACCCTACTTATCCACTGACAGTGTACAAGTCTGGTGTTCAGTACATTCACAGAATGGTGCAACCATCCTGAAAACTGCCTTTCATTGCTTCAGCAAACAGCATTCCCACCAGTGGCCCTTTCCCGCTTCCTTCTCTCAGCTCCTTTCCTAAGCAACCGCTAATCCAGTTTCTCTGTCTGTTGATTTGCCTATTCTTTTATAAATGAGACCGTATAATGTATGTGTGGTCTTCTGTGGCCAGCTTCTTCCGCTTAGGGTAACGTTTCGTGTCGCCTACACCAATCCTTCATCTTCTTTCGTAGCTGAATAATACACAGTTACAGGGTCATAGGATACTTTATTTCAGTATTTTCTTGCTGGATACTTGGGTTGTGTTGAGGTTATGAATAACACTGTTACAAACATTTGTGTACACCTTCTGTGCGGATGTATTCTTATTTCTCTTGGGTATATCCCTAACCTGGAACTACTGAGTTGTGGGGTTCTCTCCCCCATCATTCCTGGACTGTTTGGTGGTCCTACTACTCATTAAGGCAGCGGTCCTCACCCTTCCCAATGCTCCAACCCTTTAATACAGTCCCTCATCTTGTGGTGACCCCAGCCATAACATTATTTTCATTGCTACTTCATAACCGTGATTTTGCTACTGTTAGAATCATAATGTAAATATCCATGTTTTTCCATGGTCTTAGGCCACCCCTGTGAAAGGATCATTCAACTCCCCCCAAGGGATTGAGACCCACCGGTTGAGGACCACTGCATCAAGGCTTTCCAATTTCTTTACATCCTCTCAAAAACTTTTTACTATCTGTTGTTACTTCTTAATTATAACGTACAGATTCCCAGACAGTGTGGGCAGAACAGGACCACCGAAACCACAGAGAGAGGTGTAGGCGAAAGGAGAACAGGGGACTCATTCAAGGCAGCCATTAGCAATGGAAGTAGCAGCAACACCATAAAGTTCTCAGTATGCAGACCTTGGCTCAGACTTGCTATGTAGGCCAAGCACGCCTCAAACCCACAGAGATCTAGAGATCGTCCTGCTTCTGCCTCCTGGATGGGAGACGTGTGTTCCAGCATACTCTTCTTTTCACTTCCCTCCTCCTCCTCTTTCTCCTCCTCCATACCCTCCTTCCTCTTCCCCTCTCCCTCCCTCCCTCCCTCCCTCCCTCTGTCCACTCTCTGCCAGGGTCTGTTTCGTGACAGGACAGATGGCTCAGTGTTTGCAGCCCCTTGTTGCTCTGGCAGAGAACCCTTGTTTGATTCCCAGCTCCCACATGGTGGCTCACAACCATCTGTTAACATCAGTTCCGGGTGACATGATGCCGTCTTCCGACCCCATGGGCACCAGGCACATAGATGGTGCCCGTATGTTCATGCAGGCAGAGCATTCATACACATAACATGAAATGTTTTTTTTTTTTTTCCGAGATAGGGTTTCTCTGTGTAGCCCTGGCTGTCCTGGAACTCACTCTGTAGACCAGGCTGGCCTTGAACTCAGAAATC
>BDUI01004557.1:91288-103164 GCA_002335545.1 Apodemus speciosus
CCTGCCTCTGCCTCCCAAGTGCTGGGATTACAGGCATGTGCCACCACCGCCCGGCCCGAGACTTTTCTTTTTAAATTGGGATCTATTTAATTCTGTATGTATGAGGGCTTTGTCTGCAAGGATGTCAATGTCCACGTGTGTGTCTGGTGCCTGTGGACGGAGTTCAGAAGGGGAGCTGGATCTCTTGGAGCTGGGTTTACACGTGGCTGTGAGTTTTCATGTGGGTGCTGGGGATTGAACCCGGGTTCTCTGGAAGAGCATAGTTCCGACATCTGTTCTTGTCCTTACTCACGATGGGTTAATTATCTCCCTTTGATAATAGAAATAATGAAATCCTAGCTCACATTTTACAAAGATGACAAGCTTGTGGTTGTTCGTGGGCTCATAAGAGAACTATGCATCCAGTAGGCACAGCACACGCTTGGTTTCAAAAGGAAAAACCATACTGAGAATAGTGCTTCATGTCTGTCATCGCAGGTCTTGGAAGGCTGAGGCAGGACGATCTCAAGTTCAAGGTCAGATTAGGCTGTATGGTAAGATCTAGTCTCAAAAACCAAAACAAGTAGGATCTGTGTGCTGGGCTGGATAGCTCAATGGTCGAGTGCTGACTTAGCCATGTATAAGAAGACCCTAGGTTCTATTCCAAACACTGAAATAAAAGCTGATATGAAGTGATAAATTCACAAGACAGAGCTCTTGGGTATTTAGGAGACGGAGGCCACTGGAATCCCTCCTCTGAGGTCTGTTCTGCCTCCTTGCCCTCTTCTTCCCAGGCTCCTTAGCCCTGGCTCTCTGTGCCCCATCTCTTAGCTACATCCGCCTTTGAATTTTCCTTCTGCTCACTGACAGTCCTTCCCTGTCATCTGCTGCCACACAGCCCACCGCGGTGGGGACCCCGCTCCTCCTGCAGTATTCTTTCTGCTCCACACTCTCTCCCTCAGCCTGATGGGTGTCTTCACAACATAAATAATACCTTGACCTCCTTGTCTTTAAGTCATTGTTCCTTCCTGGGACCCTCCTATGCCCCCACCCCCACCCCCGCTGGTCCTCACGGGCCTTATCATCCCATGGGGGCGGCTCCACCTGTGGAGTCCTGAGCTCTGGCATCCGGTTTTGGATAGAGGCCTCCTCAGTAACCTCCCACCATGTTTCTTTGTCTTCCTGAATCCTCTCCTTAGCTCTGTCTAGAATGTGCCTCAGCAGCCCTTTCCAAAGCAGAGGTAACTGAGCAATCGCTTTAAATGCCATTGATTTGAATTTCCTGATGCTGCAATTGTAATAACTACATGTACATCTTGGCCAAATGATCACGCAGCAGAGCTGTCTTTTAAGGTTTACAGGGGCTGCAGAGGTTCTCTGTGTATGCGTGCGTCCCAGGACTGCGGGCTGTTATCTACTGCCTTTCTTCCAAAAGACCGCCAAGCTCTGTGGGCCCTTTATTCTTCCCAGCAAGCCATTGTCTTTATCTTAGGGAACAAGGACATAATGCAGTTCCAGGGCCCCCAAAGCTCCAGTGTGACGGCCCTGCCCCCACTCTCAGCTGATCCTGTCACTTCCTATTTCATGGAAACCTGGGAGGTTTTCAGGCCACCTGACTGACCACCTTGGCTCCTCTCCTGCCGGCTCCTTTCTATCAAATAAGGCATGTTCCGGAAGGCCTTATCTTACAAACAGTGGAAAGCCCAGGCCTGCAGTCCTCCCGTGCCACCTTCCTGTAGACCCTCCTCTCTTTCCTACCGCTTGTCAACGCGCTTGCTGGAAGCTGTCCGCACTTGCTATCTCTCCTTTCTCACCTCGCTTTCACTCCACAACCGAAGGCGGACTGGCTTGTGTCCTCACCACTCCACAGCAAGGCCCTGCCAAGGTCACCAATGACCTTTTCCCTTCAGAACTTATCTTGACCTTCAGGGCGAGGGGCAGTGACCACTGCGCCTCATTCTTTGACAGCACTCCTGCTCACCAGTTTGCTGGGATACCTGAGTCCCCGGATTCTTCTCCTCAGGCCACCCCTAAGTTAACACATGGCCCCTTTCTCCCTCTCCTGGTTTGTTTCACCCTTGCGCTCTTCTCTACAGGTAGGGAAGGCAGGCTGTAAGCCCAGCATGGTGGCTCCTCCCTCCTATGCATTCCTTGCAGAAACACCTGGGAATTTGCTTTCTCACCCAAGAGCTCCTCTGTTGTTTTGAACTCATTTGTACCCTGGATCCCCGCTGCTCAGAGCCCGACATGCCTTCCTGGGGTGTATTTATAACCCCCACTTGGAGAAGGAACACTTGGACATCTGGTTTGTTCATTTGTCTCCTCAAAAGACAGCATGCTTCAGAAAGGGACATTGACAACTGACGGCTCTCTCCTGGGAGAGCCTGCAGGCTGGTCAGAAATCCAAGTCCCATGAAAACACTGAAATGGGACCATTTTGCCTAGGAGAGAGAGGGGTGGGGGTGGGGTGGGGGTGGATTTTGAATAAAGGTAAAGAAAGGCATTATAGTACATTCCAGAAGACCCAGACCCCTTAGACTGCAGCTCGAGAACTGTCTTGCCTACCAGGAAAAAGTAAAGAAGATCAAGTTAGGCTTTAGATGAACATGATGAAAGTAAAAAGCGCTGTCGCCCCATTCCCGGCTAAAGCTGACTGGTCTGGCACTGCAGAAAACCCACAAGCCATGGAGGGTGATTTCAAACTCACTGCCTCTCAAACTTGCTATCTTGCAAGATTTGTCAAAAGCTCTCTGCAGACGCAGCAAGGCAAAAACTCTTTTGACTGCTCCAAGATGTACCGAGGTCAGGGAGCTGCACACCCCAATTTGTCCCTTTTCGACCCCTCCTGGACAGAATGTGTGTTTTCTCGGCTTGTTCCRGTGCGATGCCATCCGCCTATATGCAGGGCCGACCACAGCAGCGTCTGCCCCAAGGAGCTCTGGGCTGTGACTATTAGGAGGATGTTTGCTCATTACCTCACACTGTGTTCCCTTTATGAGGCCCCCCAGGAGAAATTCCTGTCTGATTTTAGTACCAAGAAGAGCTGTAATTCTCTTGAGCAATAGCTCTGTTTTTATCTCAGGGACACCGGGGACTGAGTAAGGGACATGGTCTCCTTTTCATTTTGGCTGCGGGAAAGCTTAGGGACAAATCGGTCGCCCACCCACAGGAGGCAAATAGGCCATCCCAGGGTGAATCTTGGCATTATTCCCCGAGTCTACTTTGTCTTCCCTCTGCCTTTTCTCTATTAGCTTTCCTTCCTATTGTATTATAGAAAGTTGAGAATATACCAGCCAAGATAAGTCAACATCGTGAGTCATTTCCATTTCAGGACATAACCACTATCAACAATGTCTTCTAATGAACACTTTAAAAAAAAAAAGAAAAAAGAAATGACACTAGATTGTGCATGCTTTTCCAATTTGCTTTTCCAATGTCACAAAACTCTTAACACATAATTAAATGTTCTTGAAGTAATTAAAATTTTCTGGGTCACTTCAGCAATTTAATACTGATATACTCATAATGCTTCTTTACCCACCGTATATCTGGCTTTCTGTATATGTGTTTATTCACACAGTATTAGCAGTTGAATCGAGGGCCTTCTGCRTGCTAGGTAAGCACTCCACTTGAAAGCTACACCCCAAAGCCGGCCAGTGGTGGCACACGCCTTTAATCCCAGCACTTGGGAGGCAGAGGCAGGCAGATTTCTGAGTTCCAGGCCAGCCTGGTCTTCAGAGTGAGTTCCAGGACAGTCAGGGCTATACAGAGAAACCCTGTCTCGAAAGCTACACCTCGGTCCTGGTTGTATGCATATTTACATAGACATATGTGTAGCAGATTATTTGAGTTGTTATATAATTACACTATGTAAGCATATGTACTATAAGTTGTAATATCCCTGTGAGCCAACTCATTTGATGCTCATGATTCTATGGGGGTAGAGATATTAGTATCCCCCTTTTATAGGTGACAAAGCCAAGGTTGAGAAAGACTTGCCTGGTTCACACAGCAGAGGCAGTAGTTGGATCCAGGCACTCTGGCTCCAAACTGTGTTCTTCCAAGTGCCCTGTCTCCTTCCAGCACACCACTGAGATGTCAAAGTCCACGATGGTTAAACATTTCTTGTAGTCCCTTCTACCTCATTTCTGATTTATGTTATTTTGCCATGTTTTAAGTACCCTTGTAACTCACCTGCAGTCCCTTCTACACAAGGCAAGGCATAAATAAACAGTACAGAGTAGTAAACGACATAAACAGGCAAAGCTTAAACACAACCCCAGGGACCAAGGGTGAGTCCAGACTGTCCCTGCAATGACATGGATTTATTTCCTTGGGCTGTACTGGCTTGCCTCCCTGGAAGAACTGGCTTGGGTGGCCAGCTCTCAGGAAGACCAGGAAAAAGGGCCTTCGTCCAAGGAGAAAGAGCTGGGTCAGCCCATCCCTGAGGTCCTTTCTTAGGTTCTCAGAGTCTATGAAAGTGGAAGGAAYAGAACCAGGCAGGCGATATAGAGCTAATGATTGAAGCAAAGGAGCCCTTGGGCCAGAACCAGGAGTGGAGTTTTTCTGTCCAAGTCTGTTATTGAATCACAATTTAAATGAGAAAGAAACTTAACAGAAACTATGTTTCAAGCTCGAAACCAGGTAGATGCTTACCTCTGAACTCTGGCTGTGGCTGCAAGACAGCCAAAAGTTACCATTCTTGTCCACAGTCCTTTTGTTAAGGCAACAGAGACGGTGGCCAGAGACTGGGTGGCCTGAGGACACCCCATGAGACTGTTGTAATCGGGTGAGATTATCCATTAGACAAGTGTGGGGAGAAGGCTAAGGTTTCTTTGAGATGGGGCGTATTTCTCATGCTGGCCTTGAACCCCTGGGCTCAAGCCTTGGCCTTCAGAGCTGCTGAAACGCGAAGCGCACACCACCTACAGGAGAATACCACTGCCTCAGGCTATGAGCCCATTTGATTTTTTTTTTTTTTTTTAAGTAGCGGGAGATTTGGGGAACTTATCCCTAGTCCCTGAGGCCTCAATTCCATAGATGAAAAGTAGAGTCAATAGGTACTATGCAAAGCTATTGTGGGAATCTCACCCTAGGGACACTTAAAAAAAAAAAAAGGATCTAGGAGATACCAAGTCAGCTTCAAGGCTTCAGGAACCTCGGGAGGACTGAACTGACCCCATCTCTGAAGTTCAGGACAGACCTGACTAGGCCACTATCCAGGTGCGTCTGAGTTTCTTGGCCTTTAGCCTCGAGTCTACCACAGCTTCCAGGCCTAAAAGAAAATTTCATTCCTTGCAGATGGGCCTAAGGCAGTGACAACTCTGCTGTTTAGGCGCTGTCTCTTGTTGCCGCCATCCCCTAGAGCATAGGGGCAGGAGCAAAGAGCAGAGAGAGTTCACATCCCTTTCCAGTTCCCCTTCCTCAAGCCTCTGGGGCNAAAAAAAAAAAGAAAAAAGAAATGACACTAGATTGTGCATGCTTTTCCAATTTGCTTTTCCAATGTCACAAAACTCTTAACACATAATTAAATGTTCTTGAAGTAATTAAAATTTTCTGGGTCACTTCAGCAATTTAATACTGATATACTCATAATGCTTCTTTACCCACCGTATATCTGGCTTTCTGTATATGTGTTTATTCACACAGTATTAGCAGTTGAATCGAGGGCCTTCTGCATGCTAGGTAAGCACTCCACTTGAAAGCTACACCCCAAAGCCGGCCAGTGGTGGCACACGCCTTTAATCCCAGCACTTGGGAGGCAGAGGCAGGCAGATTTCTGAGTTCCAGGCCAGCCTGGTCTTCAGAGTGAGTTCCAGGACAGTCAGGGCTATACAGAGAAACCCTGTCTCGAAAGCTACACCTCGGTCCTGGTTGTATGCATATTTACATAGACATATGTGTAGCAGATTATTTGAGTTGTTATATAATTACACTATGTAAGCATATGTACTATAAGTTGTAATATCCCTGTGAGCCAACTCATTTGATGCTCATGATTCTATGGGGGTAGAGATATTAGTATCCCCCTTTTATAGGTGACAAAGCCAAGGTTGAGAAAGACTTGCCTGGTTCACACAGCAGAGGCAGTAGTTGGATCCAGGCACTCTGGCTCCAAACTGTGTTCTTCCAAGTGCCCTGTCTCCTTCCAGCACACCACTGAGATGTCAAAGTCCACGATGGTTAAACATTTCTTGTAGTCCCTTCTACCTCATTTCTGATTTATGTTATTTTGCCATGTTTTAAGTACCCTTGTAACTCACCTGCAGTCCCTTCTACACAAGGCAAGGCATAAATAAACAGTACAGAGTAGTAAACGACATAAACAGGCAAAGCTTAAACACAACCCCAGGGACCAAGGGTGAGTCCAGACTGTCCCTGCAATGACATGGATTTATTTCCTTGGGCTGTACTGGCTTGCCTCCCTGGAAGAACTGGCTTGGGTGGCCAGCTCTCAGGAAGACCAGGAAAAAGGGCCTTCGTCCAAGGAGAAAGAGCTGGGTCAGCCCATCCCTGAGGTCCTTTCTTAGGTTCTCAGAGTCTATGAAAGTGGAAGGAAYAGAACCAGGCAGGCGATATAGAGCTAATGATTGAAGCAAAGGAGCCCTTGGGCCAGAACCAGGAGTGGAGTTTTTCTGTCCAAGTCTGTTATTGAATCACAATTTAAATGAGAAAGAAACTTAACAGAAACTATGTTTCAAGCTCGAAACCAGGTAGATGCTTACCTCTGAACTCTGGCTGTGGCTGCAAGACAGCCAAAAGTTACCATTCTTGTCCACAGTCCTTTTGTTAAGGCAACAGAGACGGTGGCCAGAGACTGGGTGGCCTGAGGACACCCCATGAGACTGTTGTAATCGGGTGAGATTATCCATTAGACAAGTGTGGGGAGAAGGCTAAGGTTTCTTTGAGATGGGGCGTATTTCTCATGCTGGCCTTGAACCCCTGGGCTCAAGCCTTGGCCTTCAGAGCTGCTGAAACGCGAAGCGCACACCACCTACAGGAGAATACCACTGCCTCAGGCTATGAGCCCATTTGATTTTTTTTTTTTTTTTTAAGTAGCGGGAGATTTGGGGAACTTATCCCTAGTCCCTGAGGCCTCAATTCCATAGATGAAAAGTAGAGTCAATAGGTACTATGCAAAGCTATTGTGGGAATCTCACCCTAGGGACACTTAAAAAAAAAAAAAGGATCTAGGAGATACCAAGTCAGCTTCAAGGCTTCAGGAACCTCGGGAGGACTGAACTGACCCCATCTCTGAAGTTCAGGACAGACCTGACTAGGCCACTATCCAGGTGCGTCTGAGTTTCTTGGCCTTTAGCCTCGAGTCTACCACAGCTTCCAGGCCTAAAAGAAAATTTCATTCCTTGCAGATGGGCCTAAGGCAGTGACAACTCTGCTGTTTAGGCGCTGTCTCTTGTTGCCGCCATCCCCTAGAGCATAGGGGCAGGAGCAAAGAGCAGAGAGAGTTCACATCCCTTTCCAGTTCCCCTTCCTCAAGCCTCTGGGGCYGAGTGCCCATAGGGGCAAGGCCCTGTGCGCGGTGCCACCGGGGCCACCAGCCTGGGTTGGAGGAAGGCTGGACCTCGGCGAAGAAAAGAAAACAAACACAGATGTGTTTGGCTGGGACCGGGAGGGAGAAAGCTGTTCTCGCCCCCACTCCACCCCCACAGGGTGCGCGCCGGCCCTGCCCCCTCTCCGGGGTTTCCCCGGGCGCTCCTCTCGCTTTCTCTTTGTCTCTGCAGTTCTTTCTCCCGGCTCCCAGGTTCCCACCCGCTCGCTCTCGCCCTCTGGAGCATCCCGGGCCCGTTGGCTTTAACTTTCTTCTTCCCGGGGTTAAAACTTTGCTCGCGAGCGGGCGGCTGCTTGCCGACGTTATTGGCCGGCGCCCCGCCCGGCGGCCCCGCCCCCGCGCTCCCCTCCGCCCCCCACTCCTAGCACGAGTGGTAGCGGCGGCGGCGGCGGCGGCGGCAGCGGCAGCGGCAGCGGCGGGCGGCGGCGGAGCCTTCGGGGGCGTGCGTGCGTTTGTGAGTGCGCGCCAGCGAGCGTGAGTGTGTGTGTGCGCCCCGGGCGCGGGCAGGGCAGCACTCCGACCGCGGCGGGAGCCGGGCGGCCGCGTCGTCACTCCAGAGGAAGAGGCGGCGGCGGTGGCGGCCGGGGCCGGGACTGGGGCAGCGGCGGCCGCGCCGGGCATGGAGCTGGCAAGCCCGCGTTGAGACAGGACGCGCCTGCTAGCCGCCAGCGAGAGGCTCTCTGCCGTCCGGCGCGCGGGCTCCCCGGCTGGGGCCAGGCAAACTTTTCTTTCTCTTTTGCCATCACTTAGAGGTAAAGTCTCCTACGCGGAGTCCCCAGCGGGGACGCGRCTGGGGAGGGGGTATTTATGAAGGACCCCAGGTGGCAGGAGAAAGGGACGCTAAGCCGTGCGGGGTTTGGGGACCTGGAACCCTGCTGCGCCTGAGCCCTAAGGGAGCAAGGCGAATGGGCATAGCTGAGGATGGGCAGACGGGAGCGGGCATGCTCCTCGGTTGGCGGGGAGGCTGGGGAAGCCGGGAGGAAGGGGCGCGGGCAGTGCAGGCTTGGAGGCTCCTGCGCTCAGGGTTCCCCGGGATTTTGGGGGAGCGAAGCGGGCAGTCTTGGGGTTGGTGCCCCGAGGAGCGGGGCAATCGCTCGCTACCCCACCGAGGGCTGTTGGGCGCGGGGTGGGCTGACTGCTGACTGGCTGAGCGCGGCTCCCCTCTCTCTGCAGGCGCCTGGTGCGGCGGGCGAACCGACTCCTCGGCGCGGCGGGGCCGGGGCAAGCTGGCCACGGCATGATGCGCGCTGTGTGGGAGGCGCTGGCGGCGCTGGCGGCGGTGGCGTGCCTGGTGGGCGCGGTGCGCGGCGGGCCCGGGCTTAGCATGTTCGCCGGCCAGGCGGCGCAGCCTGATCCTTGCTCGGATGAGAACGGGCACCCGCGCCGCTGCATCCCGGACTTTGTCAACGCGGCCTTCGGCAAGGACGTGCGCGTGTCCAGCACCTGCGGCCGGCCCCCGGCGCGCTACTGCGTGGTGAGCGAGCGTGGCGAGGAGCGGCTGCGCTCGTGTCACCTCTGCAACTCTTCGGATCCCAAGAAAGCGCACCCGCCCGCCTTTCTTACCGACCTCAACAACCCGCACAACCTGACGTGCTGGCAGTCCGAGAACTACCTGCAGTTCCCGCACAACGTGACGCTCACTCTGTCGCTCGGCAAGAAGTTTGAGGTGACCTATGTGAGCCTGCAATTCTGCTCGCCGCGGCCCGAGTCCATGGCCATCTACAAATCCATGGACTACGGGCGCACGTGGGTGCCCTTCCAGTTCTATTCCACGCAGTGCCGTAAAATGTACAACCGGCCGCACCGCGCTCCCATCACCAAGCAGAACGAGCAGGAGGCCGTGTGCACCGACTCGCACACCGACATGCGCCCGCTCTCCGGCGGGCTGATCGCTTTCAGCACGCTGGACGGGCGGCCCTCGGCGCACGACTTCGACAACTCGCCGGTGCTGCAGGACTGGGTCACGGCCACCGACATCCGCGTGGCGTTCAGCCGCCTGCACACGTTTGGCGACGAGAACGAAGATGACTCGGAGCTGGCGCGCGACTCCTATTACTATGCAGTGTCTGACCTGCAGGTTGGCGGCCGCTGCAAGTGCAACGGCCACGCGGCGCGTTGCGTGCGCGACCGAGACGACAGTCTGGTGTGTGACTGCAGGCACAACACGGCCGGCCCTGAATGCGACCGTTGCAAGCCCTTCCACTACGACCGGCCCTGGCAGCGTGCCACGGCCCGCGAGGCCAACGAGTGCGTGGGTGAGTGGGGCGCCTCGGCGCCGCGGGCGGTGGGTGGAGACGCGGGCGGGGGCCTCTGGACCTTGCAGCGGCGCGTTCTCCCGAGCGCCGGCGCCACGAGTGCGAGCATCTTAGGATTGTGGGTTTCGGGGACCTTACAATTGCTGCGGAACGCTCTCGTTCCGAGACGTACGGGACCTGGGAGGGCTGAGATCAGAGCGATCAGCCCGCTGGGCCAACACCCGGTGTTGCATCCTCTCACCCACTTCGAAACTAAGAACCGGCTGGTGAAGTGCCCCCGGAGGTCGGGGGTGGAGGGAGTGGTTTGAAGAAAATTTGCCAACAGGTCTTTCTAATCCCAGATCCAAACGGAAACACATTCACTGCCTTCCTCTCAGTTTGCTTAGTGCCTGGGGTTCACCTCCGCCCCATCCCCCTTTCCTAAAGGCTGCAGCTGGGCGCGCGGTTGGGGACCGGGGACGTACCAGAGCCACAACCACGAATCCCTTGGGAGAAGCCAGAGAGCTCCTTTCAGCTTGGAACCGCTTGGGTACCAAGCAAATGTCACTCTTGCACCCTCCAATTCTCTTGTTATGGGTGGATTTTCTTTTTCTTTTTCCTCCCCCCTCCTCGTTTGAACAGCGTGTTCGTGTTAGCAGAAGGAGAGTGATGTGATTTCAATTAATTACTATCTACAGATTACAAAGGAGACCTCAGTGATTATGTTAAACTAATTCAATCCTGGTCCAAAAGAGAAGTCTACTAGGTTTTTTGTTAGCWCCGGGGTTTCGTGAAATTGAGCAGTTTTGAATTAACTAAGGATCCTGCGTCTCGATTTTTAATGGAGTTTCAATTCTTGAAAGATAAATCTGACAAACCCAGCACTGGTGAATACGCCTGGGTCAGAAAGGAGGATAAGAAAGGATATGTTCTACATCGGAATTGTACAACTTTGTTGATGCAGGCACTCCCAGGCACCAGTTTTTCCCAACACACACACACACACACACACACACACACACACACACACACACACACAGAGAGAGAGAGAGACAGACAGACAGACAGACAGACACAGAGAGTCAGAGAGAGACAGACAGACAGACTACATTTTCAGTATTAGATGTAAATGTCTAAATCTGACAGTGATTGCAGTGAAAATGATTTAGCCCATAATGTGCCATTTGGTGTGCATCTTTTGTGAGCATACAGATTTCGCCCCCTCTCCCTCCCGACCCCAGAGAGCATTGCAAGTCTCTTGAATCGCTTCACCCTCGGAGGCACATTGCAGAGTTTGCTGGTCCCCACAAACACACGTTTTGAAGTCTGGTTCTGATTAATTGTGTCATGTTGTTGTCGAATAGTTTGTGCCTCATGACTGTGGATGCAGGCTTTTGAGCAAGCGAATGGAAAACATGTCTCGGAGCGTCGGTGCACAGAGGCCCAGGCTGGAGCCCTGGTCTGCAGACGCCTTMGCCTTCGCCCCCTGTTGCACTGCAGGGCCTCCCATTTAAAATTGCAATGTGTCCCAGCCTTTGCGGACCTAACTGTATGTCCCCTAACCTCCAGGGAATGGAAGAACTAGCTTCCAGTGAGAAGAGTCTTTTCAGCATCTGCAAAGTGGTGGCATGCAGACTTAGCAGTGGTCTTGGAGAAGAAAGTGTCTTTGATCTGTTCAGTTCCCTGAGAAATGTTAGTTTTCCCCGTCTCTTCTTCTCTTTGCCTTTCCTCTTTTCTTTTCTTCCTTTTGTGTGGAAAAMCCCTTTATTGGCACTTAAAGGGATTCCCAGGGTTTTGCTATCAGTTTTAGTTTGTATGTGCATATGAAAGATGCAGTCTCCAGCAGGGTTTAATTGGACGAACGTGAGTGGGTACGTTGGTGTGAATAATCTGGAGCTGTGCTATTAAAGTAATACTAGTGTGTCTGTGGTATTGATCACCCCTCACTGCCATCCCTCCCTGTCACTGAGGATTCGAAAACACAACCTGTTATTTGTTATAACAACGACCCTGGACTTGAAATAATCTCTCCAGTTTAGGATTTTTGCATTTCCACCAAAGCACTAACTACACACAAATTGGATTGACCCCCC
>BDUI01004558.1:27170-45356 GCA_002335545.1 Apodemus speciosus
GGGCTCTCGGGCATCTGGTAAAGCCAGCCTGACACAGTGTTGCGATTTCAGGCTGTTTAATGAATTCTGATAGCACCACATCGCAGGTGCTGCGGGAAGTATGTTAATTTAAGATCACATCTTCCCAATCCCCACAGGTTTCATTCCAACCTAATAAATGAAATAATCTCCTTGCAAGCGCCCCGCTTACCTAATTAGGCATAGGACAAAGCCTCGATATTTGGAGCACCTTGATGCCACCCGTCCCCTTCCGAAGGATAAGTGTGGCACTGTGGCCTGGCTGTGGGCCCCTGCCCCGGCTTCTTTCATGCGCAGGCAAACAAATAGGAGGGCCCAGGTCCCTTTCCCCACCCACACCACTGTTTCCCCCCTTCCCAGTTTCTGGTCTTGCCTTTATAAATGTATCTACAATGCTGGAGCCTGTGAAATCTTACTTGGATTCATTAAACTAAAGCTTAGGTCTAATTTCCTGCTAATTCACCAAATAATCATGAGATTCAGGTTATTTTTAACTAAATGCGAGTATCCACCCCCCACCCCACTGAAGAGGAACTAAAAGGAATGCTGTGATTGTATCCAAGGCAGTGGAATCAGACCTAGACAGAGGGCTTTGCGCCTTCCCCCCCTCTGCTATGCACTAACCTTCAGCCTCACGCTGCTGCCCCATTTTTCTTCCCCTCCAACCCTTCCCCTCACTCCTTCATACCTGGGTTCAAACGTTAGCCCCTCATCAAGGCTCTCCTGACCACCCAGGCCATGGAGCCATCCCAGCTGGGAACTGGCACCTCCACTTCCCTGCACAAAATGACAACCGGAGGCTGTCATTCCTAACTTATGGGAATGGTGTGGGCCAGCATGCCAGAGCACATTGACCAAAGCTGGCCCTTGGCTATACCTGGGTGGGAAGTCACCATCTGGGCCTGATATCCTAACTCATGTACTTTGTAATGAGCTCTAGGTCACAGTGGAGACCTCYGGTGTTGAGTCAGGTGGACTCAGTGGCAGCCATCTAATGGGGTGGCCCGTTTGCAACATCTACACAATGGAAGGGGTCATTTATCCCCTCTTTACCACCAGATTAAGGGAAAGATATTTTTATTTTTAAAATTTTCTAGACTGAGGAAAGGTTTTTTTTTTTAATTTTGTTCTTAAGTTCATGTTTTCTATTTTTTATGTTACCGTTTCTTCTGCATGTGTGTATATATACTATATKCATGCTTGGTGCCCTCAAAGGTCACTGGACTTATGGGCGATTGTGAATTACTCACCATACGAGTGATGAGAATTGAACTCAGGTCTTTGGTAAGAGCAGTAAGTACTCCTAACCACTGAGCCATCTCTCTGTCCCCACCCCCAGGGCCAGAATCCCTGAAGGAATGGATTTATATAGATTTCAAACTCCTAACCTGGCCCCCCTGCAGTCAGGACACTGCTCTGGCCTCTAGCCAGGGGGCATTTTTCCTTTGCCCCAATGGGAAGCCTGAAGAAATCGAGGCAACATTTAGAGATTCAGCCTCCAGCCCTCAGAAGCATGGGAAGGAGGTGAAGTGGAGAGAAGAAAATGCTAGAACTAGAGATGTTCTGGGTAGTGCTACTTTCTGTCAGTTGTCATTTCCCACTGGGCCCAAGCAAAATCAGTGAGGACTCACATAGAAAATCACCTCTGCTAACAGGGCCCCAGAGGGGCTGCCCTCTGAGGAGAGGTTTCAGAGCAGCCCGATACACCAGTAGCCYAGTCTTGAACTGGCCTCAGATCAACTCTGTGTCCACAGAATTTACAGGACCATTGCTGCGACTGCTCTAATCCTCAGCAGGTATAGAACAGGCTTGGTGTGGGACTGGTCTAGCCTCAAGCTTCTGAACCCAGTTAGCTTCTTTCATTTTCCATTTTCTGAGCTCAGCTTTGAACAAAGCCTCCCCGGGGAAACCCAGAAAACACTGCCAGGTTTCTCCGTCCCCTGCTTGAAGTAATCAAACCCCCAGCGGATGCCCCGACTCAGCCAACGCTGGCTCTGCTGCCAACCCCAGGCTTGCTAAAAAATTCATAAACCACAGAACAGCTGGGCCACATTCTGCTTTCAGAGCAAAGCGTCCACTMTCAGGTTTTCATCTGGCACTACTGAGAACTAAGTGTTTATTCTTGACAGAGACTTGAAAGAGGAGACCTTGCCGCCYGTCTACTCAGAGTCACACGAGGACAGGTTTGATGGGAATCCCATACATATTCCAATGAGATGAAAGATATTATTCATTCCTAAAATGTCTTCAGAGACTCCATTAATGGAGAAATTCCAAGTGACAGAACCAAAAACAGGTCCCCAACCTCTACATATAGTCCTATTAGGGGGTGGGGGGAAGGTGCTCAATGGCAGAGCTCCCCAAGATCRGTTTCTTTCCTTTCCAGCACAAAAGATACRAGATGKCTGTGAGGAGTGGGGGGAGTCAAGGGGTCCCCAGGAAAACAGATGGGGCCAGTTAAGAGCCCCTTTCCTTGGTGGGAGGGATTTCACCAGGAAGTTTCTGTATTTGAACAATTGCTATGGAGACGTGTCCACTCGAGGATTTCCTCAAGTGTGACAGTCTTGGTAAAGGAAACGGCGTTATTATGCCCTCAACAGTCTATGCCTGGACGAGCTGTAGTTGAAATAAGCACTGTAAAAAACAAAAACAAAAACAAAAACAAACAAACAAAAAAAAACTCTGCACTTTCTCCAAAGACTGCATCCTAAGGGAAAAACGATGGAGACGCCAAAACTCTGAAATCTTGAGTCCAGTCCAATAAGGATCGCAAATCGAGATTCCCCAAGAGTCAGGGAACGAACCCCATGTTGTCGTATAAAGGGTTGGTTGTGTTGGCACTGCTGGTAGGTGGGACGGGTGAACATGTGCGTGTGCCATGAAAGGTAATTTTCTGCGCCACCAATCAAAACTCTCAACCAGCCTATCTGGACGTGCATCCGTAGTATAACAATCATGGCGGCTCGTGCTAGTGGTCCGGGAGGGCAGTGAGCGCCCTGCAGGGTCCTTCACAGCCGCAGCAACGCTCTGTCCTGGGTTCTCAGCTCTATCCAGCAATAATAAAAAGCGACTCTAAGTTCCCTTTAGTTCTATTTCCTTGCATACTTAGGTGCCCAAGTCAAGTATGGAAAGAGAGAACAGGCATGAGTCTGGGAAAGRAAGAGGAAGGGCAGGGGTTATTGAAGCCTTAGAAATATTCTGTGCTTCCCATTTAGACAAACCGACTCTGGGTAAAATTAGCTAAGTATAGATCAATTCTAAACCCTATTTTCACAGTTCTAGTAACCCACATAAACTCATTATTCATTTTCATGGGCTGAAAATTCTCTAATAGAAATGTACAGTGACATAGAAAAGTGCGGGCTTTGAAATAAACCAAAACTAGTCTGGAGGCCAAAGGTAATGCTTTATACTGGTGAAATGACCTTTGTCTTTCAAAACAGCCATGCCAGGGCTCTGGAAGCACCCTTGGGAGACAGAGCGCTGTGGTGAGATGAGGTGACAGAAGCCAGCAGGAAGGAGCGCTTCCCTCACACTCCATAGATGGTTGAGATAGACTCCGAGCTAGGACACACGGAAACTTCCGTCACCCTGGGCGCGTTCGTGCATTAATTAGACTTCTTTCCCTGTGGCCAGAGATAAAGACAGCAACTGAGCACCCAGCGAAGGACCCACAGGACACTGCATGAGCAGACAACGCTCCCTAGCTTACTACTGGTTTTGCTGGTTGCTCTCTGCTTCTTACCACATTTATTTGTGAAGCAACCCCAGGTCTTCCAACCTGGGCTCCTCCCACGTCTAACTCCAGGTTTTTACCTTCAGTGGCACTTGTCACATCTCTCGCATAGCYGTCAGGAAGTTTAATTTGCGTTCTGAATTCCTGTTTACTGTGAGTCCTCTGCATGTGGACTAAGCATTGACCAGGACGGGCACAGGTGTAAGTGACCATCGGCTTCTTCCAGCATCAAGCCACCTAACTCTGACCTTTATTCCAATCTCCATCCCTGTGGGTGGGGCACCAAAAGTGTCTCCCTGTGGGAAGAAGGCACAGGATCAYACCAGCTCATGAGATCTGAGCCTGAGATCTGATGGAAGTGGAAAACAGAAAAGACTGACAGTGAAGGTGGAGATCCCAGCCTGGAGATGCAGAGAGTGGTACATCGGGCCCAAGGCTGAAGCTAGAACGGAGGAAACTGGTCAAYGTCAGGAGCGRGTCCAGGTCCTGCTGAGAAGCCATGTTAACCCTGCACTTTCCGTGCTGCTGGAAGCCCTGCCTTTGCCTTCGTCTGCTCTAGCTGGTTAGAATTGGATTCAGTGTAGTCAGCATTATACTTAAGTCTTTGAGGGATAACAACTTAAGAGAAAGGCTACAGAACTTTCTTCGAACTGAGTGTACACTTAAAATTTGTTTCTACAAATCAGTTGGAAAGGAAAACTGGAAAATTCCTGAAATGCTTTCATCGGCTCATGGCAAAGGATTGAGAAAAGTCCCCCTGTCCGAAGCCAAGTAAGAGAAAAGGACTCACAGCAAAGTACGTGAGCATGCTGGTTCTGAGACTGTCAGCGTCCATCATCAGTTCTGAGGTGAATTGTTCTCATTGTCAGGGTCTCTAAAATCAGACTTATATGAGCAAAGGAGTCTTCCAGTCACTGGGTTTGAGCACAAATTCTTCCAGAGGGCATTTCCGTTTGTCTCCGACAGTCCGAGTAACTTGAGACCACTTGAAATCTCTCTGGCTGAGGATTGTTAGACCCACCAAAAATATGAATGCAGCCCTGGGGCCCAGGCAAGTCTGTACCAGCCTATGACGCAGGTTCACAGATATTTGTCCTTTCCTGCCTTTAGAAACCCACAGTTGAGGCCTACAGATTGCTTTGCTGGTCTTCATGGAGAGCCTTCCTTGATCCTTTTCTCGGTGTGTATCCTGACTGGAAACAGGCTGTTCTGTTAGACACTCACCATGGATGTATATCCTTCACACGAGCGGTGTGTAAAATAACAGTGCCTTTGACAACACACGGGCATCTAGGCTTTGGTGAAACATATTGCCATTGATATTTCCCAGCCCAGAAGAGCAAGGATGGTTGTGAAGCAAGGGAGGGACTCCCTGAGCTGCTTCACTGACGCCACCGACTGCCTTCCACTCACTTCTTGAGCCCCGCCATGCCCAGATCAGGGAGTGTTTTTCTCACATATACAATCTGAGTTACCTGCATTAGTGTTTGCTTGAAACCTGATGACCTTTAATGAAACTGAAGAAGCAGAGAAGAAATACAACATGGAGGCTCTGGAGCTGAGAGCCCTCTAACATGTCCCTAAGACCAGGGCCCCTGTAGAAAGAGGCTCCCCTTCCAGAAAAGACCAGTCCAATACTTGTCCATTTTCTGAGATAGAGAATCACCACAGGTGCGCCACTAGATGCTGTCATTAAAGGTGGCTCACACCTTGAATCCCAGAACTCCAGAGTCAGAGGGGGGAGGATCTCTGTGAGTTTGAGGCCAGCCTGGTATACATAGCAAATTCTAGGACAGTCAGGTCTACATGGAGAGACCCTGTTTCAAAAAATAAAATAAAATAAAATAAAATAAAATAAAATAAAATAAAATAAAATAAAATAAAATAAAATAAAATAAAATAATTTGTCCTCACAAAAACCTCACTGGGTAGTTGAGTAGTCTTCTAGATGCCCACCTTGCTGTCAGTAGATCAGATAGCAATGAGTATTTCTTTCCATTCGTTTGAGCTTCCATAAATGCGGCAAAAATATTCTCCCATCTTATAGGAAATGATTCCAGAGAAGGCTGAACAAAATGCGACCTTTCACCCTCTAACTCTGTTACCACCAAGGTGAACCCTTGGTTAAATCCAGATTTATATCCGTCCTCTGCTCACATTGCTTAGCTCCCTTCCAGCACTGCCCTGCATTTGCTGCCAGAGAGAAAACATTTGTTCGGTGAGTCTCTTGGTCACCAGCTCCTTTCTCTTGAGGATTGCTAGAAAATAGAACATTGACTCCAGGTCTCCTTCTTTCTCTTTTCCCCTTAGAGCCTCTTGCCATATAACAAGATTGTTAAAGACAAATTGCCAACCATCCCTCTTACACACACACCTCATTAAGTAGCTTGCACAATTTTCTCTCCTTCTTTCTCCGGGGCTGCTGTAGGAATAGAGCCATTTATAATCGGCCCCTGCTGTCACGTGGAATGGCTGGGCTCCTGTGGAAAAAAAAGGTTCCCACTCTTTGTTTTGCAAAAGGCTTTCTTTCAGGTATAAGTAATTCCTTTCAGTTAGGAGACCTTAGGTCACCTGGGGTTCATCTTGGTTGCTAATGGATTCCATTGAAATAGTAGAAACTACACAAGACCACTGAATAGAGGTAGCTTAAAGGTGATCTGTTGTCATTGTGCTCGGGTTTTTTTTTTTTTTCAACTTTATTAAGAAACTAACATGGATGGACAAGAGTCGGCCTCCCTTACCGCCTTGGCTCACCCAATTAAAATCCAAGTTTCAAAAATACTAATGAACATCGGGGAGAGGAATTGGTTATTTTTGGACAGGGTGTCAGGTAAGACTGGCTTTCCCTCCTCCGCCATATACTACGGTTGCTAAGCACCAGCTGCCATTCCCATTGTGAAAGGGAAGTAAAGCCACTCTCCATCCYATACCGCATGGGTACTAAACCCAAACAACGCTTTGTGAGAAGAACTTTGGCATTGCTGCCAGCACAGTAACAGGATGCCAGGCAGTTTCTCGAACCGCTTTCCATACAACTACAGTTTCTCAAATGAAACATGGTGGCGGGTAGCAGGGGATRGKCAGGCTAGGTAGAGCTGGGCTTGTTGGGGCTCTAGCACCCAGTTCCAAATACCATCCATTTTACTATGTATCCCCTCTAGGAGATCAGCTCCCAAAACACACTCCAGCTCAGCAGCTGAGGAAGATTACAGGACTGAGAAACAATGGCCACAGCTTGTGCCAGGAGTGATCACAAAGCTAAGACAGAGAAATTACAGTGTAACTAGTTAAGGGACACAGCAGGAAGAGCATTCCCGGGCTCATGTCTGCCTGTGCGCACTGGACAGATAGAATCCATCTAAGCTCTTTTCTGGGCCTTAGCTGGCATTTCCATGCTTGACAGCAGCTTGGGAGCTAAGTGTGACAAGACAATGAGAGCAGAGATGGTTTCGCTGTCCTGGAGTCCCAGACACCCACATACTCAGCAGCATGGTGCCTCAGTTTCTCCCTGCAGCCCTTTTCGCCACTGGTGTTAAAGGCCTTCCTTGGGCTTAACCCAACCAAGGAAGCGACCATACCTTAGACACCCTGGAGCTTGGCGGCACCCTATGCAGAGCCTTACATTGTTCCTCTCTACGCCCCCAGCTCACTAGTATGATGGCATGGTCCCACCAACATTTCAGTGTGGGCCAGGAAATCCATCCGAGAGCACCTCATGTGGTGCGAGCTGTACCGTGATTGAGTGAGAGCCACRAGGGCCCAATGGCTAGGGTCGGTCCTTAAACTCCATCATGTATCCAGATTGGTGGGACTCCAGGTAAAAGCCTCCCCAACAGAGTTAGCCTCAGAATTGAGTGAACATATGTAAAAACACAACAAATCTGGAAAATTCTATACTTCTAGTTTTTAAGTACAGGAAAAGGGTTAGTTGTATTCTTATTCTCTAGAAACAAAAGACATAAAATTTAGAGTTTATATTTATAGGAATCTTAGGTTCTCAGTAATGATTTGTTAATTGAATAATGAAGCCTAGCTTTCAGTCTTTTTTAAATAAAAACTGTAAGTCAGATGAAAATATATTCCGCAGTTCTATGTATCTAAGATTCTGAAAGTAACCCAACTTTTTAATTAAGCAAAAAATTTTTTCTTTTAGTTTTTCTTTTAGATTTATTTTTATTTGAAATGTGTGGATTTTTGTCTGCATATACATCCATGCACCACATGCATACCTGGTGTTCACAGAGGCCAGAAGAGGGCATTGCATCTCCTGGGACTGGAGTTACACAGGGTCATGAGCTTTTCTGYGTGGGTCCTAGGAAACAAACCTGGGTCCTCTATAAGAGTAACCACTGGGCCCATCCCTCTAGACCCTTCTTTTTGCTTTTAGTTAGTCTGTTACTTTGTTGAGAAAATAACTTACTTTGTAACATGGAATAACTTGAAACTTAAAATGTAGCCTTGAAAAGTCCTCCTGCCTTAGCTTCTCAAGAGCTGGGATTTCAGGAGTGTGGCACCACACCCTCGAGACGCAATTTCTATTGGTAGTAGCTGTCCTTCTCTAAAAACATAGTGGTTGGGGGCTAGAGAGATGGTTCAGTGGTTAAGAGCTCCAGCTGTTTTTCCAGAGGCCCTGAGTTCAATACCTTACCACATGGTTTCCAACCATCTATAATGCATTCTGATGCCCTCTTCTGGCATGTAGGTGTACATACAAATAGAACACTCATATACATTAAATAAATAAATAAATAAATAAATAAATAAATAAATAAATAGGGTTCTAGATAGGCTAGCTGAGCAGGGCTCTTGCTAAAACTGGATTTTGCAAGGGTGTGCACAGATGACCCAGTTGCTGAGTCTATTCTAGTCCCTGGGTCCCCAGCCATCTATTATCAGTTTGGAATAAAGGTGTCTTGTAGGATGGTGTTGAGCTGCTATCTTTTATCATTTCTGCTATTTAATTGTCTTTGTTTACATCTTATTCGTTTTTTTAAAAAACATTCTCTTGTCACATTCTTTTATGTATTTCACAAGTGCCCAAAAAGATGGCTCAATTACATCAAGCCTTAATGAATATTTATTAACTGCTTCATTGAGGTTGCTGGCTTTGCACTTCTYCCTATGTGTCCTCAGAYAGATCGCTCTGWAGCAGGGCAGTGGCTKTGCTGCTGAWCATACTCTGGAGTGAGAACACAAGATTCCAGCTGGAGATGACGCCCACCTCCAGCAAGACCCCGGGAGGTTCCCAGTCCGTTCTAACATTCCCTCCCCATAAGCATTGGCGGAGTGCGCGAGGAAGTTAATGCACAGAAAGGATCTAGAACACCTAACTGGAAGGAGGCAGCTACGATTAAGGGAAGTCAGATGCATTTGCTGTTTGACAGCTTCATAAGGTCTGTTTGGCCTGATGCTGTGCACCGAGAGGGTGTAGGAATGGGGATAATTAACTCCGTTGTGCTTCCTCGAAGCCCCGAATTAACTCAAATGTTTTTCCAGCCTATGGACTGGTGTGTAAGGGTCATTAAATATATTTTGGATGGCTCCTCGGAGTTCAGAGGGAAGTCTCAGAGCCTGGGCATCTATTTTTAAAAAATCAAAACCCTTCCCACTATCTCCCAATCATTCTCTTTCTTCAAAATGARACCTGATTGGTTTTAATAGTGAAAATGTTGCTGTAGACCAATTCAAAATCGATTTATTAAAATTGACAGATTATCCAGTCCTTTRCCATAAAAGGATGCTCTTGCGTGCTCGGTGTTTCTCCAAGAAACCAGGGGTTGTAAATGCCTTCCTAGAATGCTATCAATTTAAATGATTGAAAAAAAACACAACACATAATAAGTGACAGATTTTTCAAATCAGATAAAGATGGGAACCAGATTATCTGTCCGGGGTGATAGATTGCAGCAATAATAAATTCACTTCAAGACACTGGATCAATTTTTAATCAAGCCAAGAATTATTATTGCAGAAAGATAAAATGACCCATGAGAAGATGCCTTAATTTTCCACCAATCAAATTATAGCCTTTCTAAATAAGATGTAATGAGATCCACAGAATATCCAGGTTACACATCCCACCTAATTACCCCTGTTCCCTGCCATGTAGTGATATACTGGTGGCAAACTGACCTCTGCATTTGCCCAGATGAAAAGGTAATTAGTTTTTCCACCAGGCTCTGGTGAAAATAACAGCAGTGACACATGTCATCTCCTTCCACCAAGTCACAGTCTCTGAGGTGTTTGTTCTTAAAATATACAGGATATGACCTACTGGGTAATAAACTACGCAGTCATTAAGTGAAGCTTGTGTCTGACAGAAAAACAGCCGCCACCTCTGAGTCAGTAAGGGGAAGCCTAGAGGTAAAGAAATCACTCTG
The DNA here is from genome assembly GCA_002335545.1 of Apodemus speciosus. Classification (NCBI taxonomy): domain Eukaryota; kingdom Metazoa; phylum Chordata; class Mammalia; order Rodentia; family Muridae; genus Apodemus; species Apodemus speciosus. The sequence continues at coordinate 37,305 of BDUI01004558.1, forward strand.
CACTTGACATTAAACTTTATCAGCAGGTAAAGACGCCCCTCCCCATCCTCCCACAGGAACCACCAATCAGGAAATGGAGCTTGAATTACTGACAATTTCGAAGGCTATAGAGAKGCCAGATCCTTATGTTCCCATCATCCTTTTAGGCTAACATTCCTCCATGTGGAATCATGAAGCYTCCTTTTCTCCTCCAAACCCTGCCGAAAGAAAGAGCATCAATATTCTCCCCGAGACAAATAGATCTACATGGGGGTTCTCCAACAGCCACACGTTCACTCAACGACACTCACTGTTGTGAGGAGAAAGAGCCCCTGTCCTTTCACTGGCTCTTAAAACAGCCCATCTAGCATGGATCAAACAAATCAAATTGTTTTATTCTCAGTCAGAGTCATGCTAGCTGGCTTTATGTCAATTTGATACAAGCAAGAGTCATTTCAGAAGAGGAAACCTCAGTTGAGAAAATGACCTCTCCAGACTGGCATGTGAGCAAGCCTGTGGCAGCTTTTCTTGACTGAGACTGATGTGGGAGAGTCCAAGCCACCATAGGCTGTGCCAAAACTGGACAGGTGGTCCTGAGTTCTAAAAGAAAGCAAACAGGGCAAGCCAGGAGGGGTAAGTAGGACCTCTGCATGATTTCTGTTTCAGTGCCCCACTCCAGGCTCCTCCCTGACTTCCTTCAAGGATGGAATATGATTTGGAAGTATAAGGAAAATAAACCYTTTCCTCCCCAAGTTGATTTTGGTCATGGTGTTTCAACATAGTCATCAGTAGACAGGGTTATGGGACACAAACTGAGCTGTCTGAGTACTGGAATTCCTTATATTTCTRGAATGCTCATTCAGATTCCCTCTCTCAACCTACCAGTAAACTGATGACCCCRGGGTTACGGTCAGATTTTCTATTTTTGATGAAATTGGAAGCCAACTTTAAGCGATATTTCTGAGATGTTCATATTACTAAAACCTCTGAAGGTCAGTTTATACCTCACTAAGAGTGAACAAACTGCCAAGATCTTGAGTTTTCAAATATAGTCCAAGTACCCCATCTGATGACTCTCAGATGAATAGCAAGCTGCTATGGGGGTGGGGATCTGTCAGTTACTCTAAAGTTATGCAAGAGTCATTTGATTGCAAATCTCAAAACAGTCACCAAATGTATTCACTAATAATGACTGTTCTATTATTATTTTATTTTGATTATTTAATATGTTATTGTGTTATGGAATGTTTAGGTCTCCTCTACATTCRTGTATTGGAGTCTCAGCCTCCAATATAAAAGTACTAGACTGAGGTCTTTGGAAAGTACTGAGTTTTCTAAGACTGTGAGCCTGGAGTCCCATGCTGGGATTGGCATCTCTAGGAGAAAAGAACTAGTTCTTTCTACTGTGTACAGACATAGTAAGAGGACAGCCATCTGAAAATTATATATTTTTTTAAATAATGGCAGTCTTTTGAGAGCTGGAAAGATGCCTCACCAAGGACCAAATCTGTTTATACCTTGATGTGAGCCTTCTCAGACTCCAAAACTGGAAGAAATAAATCCTGTTTAAGCCACATAATCCTTGTTCTTTTCATAGCAACTCAAGATGGTTCCTATATAAATATATAAGGAAACAAATGTTGTATTGATTATGTTACAGCTAATATGTAGTAATATGTAATGCATAACATGGTGTAAACACTTTGAGGAGCACAGTATTGACAATTTAATATTAACTGGGTCAACCCCACAGCACAAGACCCAACTCCTTTATTCTAACTACAGAAGGAAAAATCAAGGCTTATACAAAATACTAATATGCACCAAGTAACAGTAACCCAGGCACTCATTCTCCACTTAGCTGCAAAGATGCAAAGCGAATGGTCCAGGAAATGGATCAAGTTCACTTTTAGTTAGTCGTCAAGGAGGATTATAATTCCTGGACAACGGCCACAAACAGCCATGATGTCCTGCTGGCAGATTTTCTCTTTCCTATCTTGGCTTGGGATGTTAGTGTGTCCTCCACGCACTCCACCTTCAAAATACTTGGCACAAGTACAGAGAAAGTCATCCCGAATTTAATGAATTCCAGCAATTCATCGTTTGGCTCCCCCTTCCTTGCTAATTTATTAATAACACTTACAATGAAATTGGCATGCTGTATAAATTCTTACATTTTCTCTTTTCCTTAAAGTATCATCCCGGCTGATCTGAAGGGTGCTGTGCTAAGATTTACCGTTTATTACCAGTAACGCAGCCATATCCAATTGACCATAAAAGCCAGCTACTTTTAAGTAATTCAAACTGTCCATTGTAGTGAATGGAATATTTGCTCAGCTGTATCTTGGGAATATTAACATCTTTAAATATCCCTTTGCATCTTGTATTTGAGCAAGCTAATGCCTATGGAAACATTGTTYGAATGTGCATTTCTGTCTTCATGGAGTATTCTTAAAGATGAAACAGGATAATTATTTAAACAGCAGCAGACGGGCAGCTACTAGTTGATTTATATTACCTGACTATGTTAATTATGTGATTTGGGCAGATACTCATGGATTCAACAGTAAACACTTCCTTCTATTTTTATGAGTCTATTTTGAAAACACATTGTGAATGACATAGCATCTCAATTCCACGGAATCTATAGCCTAAATACATTCATGCRGAGGTAGTGCTCAGTTAGTGTATTGTCTTAAGTAAGTTTTCAAACCATTACTTTACTATGGAAATGGTGGCAGAGCTGTTGAAGTTCTTGAACCAAATTGTCTAAAAAGAATCTGAAAAGAGCCACAAGGTTACTGGAAATACACGTGTTCTTTCAAAGACAGCAAGCACTGAACACCAGATACACTCAAAGTGTGTTATCTAAGGAAGATACAAGAGTTTACATCAAGTTCAAGTCTCTGCTCTTTACCTCTTAGCACTCACCCAGCATTCCTTAGGAAACCTCTGCCASTGTCAGAATGCTACCCACACCTCCCCACWCCCAGCTCTGTGAACTGAACTATGGCAGCCAATGGTTCAGTGAACTGTCGGCTACTGCGTCAAAGATGGAGACACTCTCCGAGATGCCACTTGTTAATGCAACAGTCACTGAGATAAGAGGTAAACAGGACCCGAAAAATGTTCTCCTGCTTCTGAGAAAGCAAGAAAAATGATGCTTAATTAAATGTTTAATGTTTATAGTTCAAATATTAGCTTTAGGTCAAATTTATGATGTGCTACACCCATGGGTTTTTGTATTATATGGACTTTATAGTTCATTAAGATTTCTTATATAATCAATGTATACAGTATATCCAAGCCCATTTATATGACAGAGCACATTTTTATTCTTTAAAAGTATGATAAAGGTTTATAGCTCTTGCATCTTTGCTTTTATGGGGTATTTTTATCATGTCTATGATTTATTTAATAGTAAGCTCTTGGTCAAGATTGCAATGCTCAATTATGACATTGTTCTTATGGGAAAATATGACTATTTTACAATAGTTTCCAGGAATGGATTGTGGTTGAAGGCAAAGATAATTGTGCTTTAAAAGAAGCAATGCTTGTGTATATATGCGTGCATGTGTGNTTGCTAATCAGCTAGCCTTGAAGCAGAAAGACGCTCTTACAGGACCCGGTGACCCAGTGAAGTCCTAGGTCCCTGAGAACTTGCAAGAGGTACAATGACAGGAGAGAAGACAGCAAACTTTCAAAATGTGAGAGGCACTTGACCCACTTCCTGTGAATGTAGGGCAAGGGACCCCAGGCCAAGGGGTATAGGGAACATATGGAAGCCAGAGGGGCCAAAGGAATGGATTTTGCTGTAGAGCCCCAAAGCCGGCAGCTTAAGGAYGTGCTGGGTTTAGCCCTCTGATTTGCATGTAAGCTCTGACTAGTAATATAAAAAGTAAACCTGTATTGCCATAAGCCATTGAGTCTGTGGCAATTTCTCATGGCACTGACTGTTATGGCCGCCATATTTTAAAAGGGACTAAGAGGCTATTCCACAATGTTAGCTGGCCCGCGTCCTCTACCTACTAGATGCCAGAAGGGTTTTCCCCCTATGGTGTCAATCAAAAATGTCTCCAGACATAGCCACATRGCCCTGGATGGCCAATTCACCTGCGCTAAACCACTGCCATCAGCTATTTGCAGAATCATAGTCTAGTCTATCAGTGCTCAAATTCTACCACTGTTAGGCCAAGTCATTTCAAAACCCTTTAAAAGAAAAGAAAAAACAAAAGAGAAAAGAAGAGAAGAGAAGGGAAAAGAAGAGAAGAGAAGAGAAGATCTCCACGCCAAATGTAGTAGTGCACCTGTAAAAACACCAGCCTTCAAAAAGGCTGAGGCAGAAGGACCTCAAGTTTGAAATTAGATCAGGCTATATATGGTGAGACCCTACCCCAAAAGGAAATACTTACCTTAGGAAAAATCAAGGCAAACAAGAAGGCATGAAAGACACAAGCTAAATACATATCAGTGTGGTCTTAGCAGACACCAGGGAGAGTAAGAACAGTGCTAAGAGATTGGTATCTACATTTGCATAGCCTCAATAACTGCAATGTGAACCCCCCAGAGCATGCTGGGACATTCTTCCTATTGCCTGTGGGTTTCTGTAGCCCGTACATCAGTGGTGGAGAGGCAACAGAATAGGTGAAGACTGTAGAAGCCATTCTGGGTGTTTGGAAGGTKTSAAGGGTGCTGAAATTTGATTGACAGCCATGAGAAGGGCACAGATGGGTCAGAACCCTGCTCTTGGTCTTAGTGTTCAATCCTAAGCCACTCTCTAGCTCCTCTCTATGAGCCCAGTGTTCCCATCACTTCGGAGGCTCATCATCTGAATTTTGGCAGATCTGAGAACAGAATCCATTGTTTTGGCATGTGTGAGGCAAGAAAGCTGCCACCAAGCTACATTCAGAGCCCCTCATACCATTTCATGTTTGCGTGTGTGTGTGTGTGTGTGTGTGTGTGTGTGTGTGTGTGTGTGTACATGTTGGGATGCCTGCATGAATCTATGCAAATGAGTGTGGAGGTCACAGGTCAGAGGTCATCTTCAGGTGCCATTCTTTAGGCACTACCCACCTTGTCTTTTGAGACAGGACCTGCCACTGGCCTGAACATCACCAAACAGATTAGGCTGGTTGGCCATCGAACTCCAGGGACCTGGCTAGCTCTCTGTCTTTGCTGGGATTATAAGCAGGAACCTCTACATGTGNGTGTGTGTGTGTGTGTGTGTGTGTGTGTGTGTGTGTGTGTGTGTTTTGCACATATCAATCCCCTTCTCTATCCAACATTTGTCAGTAAGGCAACTTCTTTCACTGTGCAGGCTTTGAGAGACACCTGAACATTTTAGGTGCTCTTGCCCATTACACAGAAATTTGACGGGACAGGAAAGGTTTCTTAGGGTTACCCATGAGTCCACCATATATTGTAAGAATAAAGGCCACTCTGGCTTCTTAGCCACCTTTCCCCCACACATGCAGCCATTTTCTGGCTCCTGGGCATTCTTAGCAAGTGCATGGTAATCCATTTGCCTACTCCAAAATGGACTTAGGGAAGACCAACTATGGTACAACAGCTTAGAAAACAATTCATAACACCAAACTTCAAGCAAGTGTGGATTCCAAGTGACTCTGGAGTCCTTTAACACACCTGATTCCCAAAGTGCCTACATTTTATTTACAAAGGTTTCTTGTCTTCAGCACAGATGTTCAATTCTCCCCAAAGGATTCCCTGAGCAATATTATTTATAACACCCAGAAAACTATATAAATAGCAGTCTTGGAATTGAAAAGTACCTTCTCAGTCATTTAGAAAGTAATGTCTTCCTTCTTAATTGTGTGTATAGGCAATGTGGGACACATTGTGAATGTGAACGTAGTTCCCACAGAGGCCAGAGGAGGGCGTTGGAGCCTCTGGAACTAAAGTACAATTGGTTTTGRCTGAAGAGACTTGAGATCCAGGACCTGAACTCTGGTCCTCTATAGAACAGAAAGTTCTCTTAACTAATGAGCCATTTCGTCAGCCCCCATGGGGAAACACGTGATTTCACACCATATCCTAGGCTGTTATGGAACTCACTGTGTAGCCCAGGTAGCTCTCAGCAGCCCTGTCTTGGACTCTAAAGTATTAGTATTATAGTAATTTTAATATGTCAAGTAAATAAGAAAAATCCCATGTGTCTTAAAAGGTCAGGACATAGAATAGGACATAGTAGGAAATTTCTAATCAGTCTTCAAAGCTCTAGGACATTAAACATGAATCAAGAAGACACCATGAAGTTGTAGAAATCATTTGCCACCCACCCTTTCATATCTCTGGCTATTGTGTATCTATCTCCTCCTCCTGCAGGGAGGAGAGAGATCCATGGGACTCTAGAACAGCAGTTTTCCATCTGTGGCTTGAGACCTCTCTGGGAGTCCCAGTGACCCTTTCACGGGGGTTGCCTAAGACCATTGGGAAACACAGATATTCACATTACAATTTATAACAATAGCAAAATTAGTTAGGAAGGGGTAGCAATGAAAATAATTTTAAGGCTGGGAGTCCCCACAACATTAGGAACTGTATKGAAGAGTCACAGCATTAGGAAGGTTGAGAACCACTGCCATAGAAACTATTGGCACTTGCGAGAGTCTAGAAGCTTATGAAGGTGCAAATTCACACACACACACACACACACACACACACACACACACACCTACCTAAGGGTTTAACAAGCTAAGGGAAGGAGATTCTGGTCAGCCCCACTGGATGCAACATTCATAAGCTGTCACCCATGCTGTGGTGAGCCTTGTGATGGTACCGCTGTAAGTAAACCCTTCATCTATACTCCTACAAGTAACTATAGTAAATTCCCTAGACTAGACTGATGTGAGTTGCTTCTTTGGTCTATCACTGATGAACAAGTAGATGTGTGTTCATCTCCCTGGTCAAAGTCACTCAACACAAGTTTAAGCAAGCTCAGTACAGTTGCTTTCTTTGTCTGCTCAGGCCACAGGGCCTGCCGGGATTGGCAGTGGTAGCAGCCACATTCACACCAGGAAATGTGCCAGGAAGCGTGGGACAGAAAAGACAGATCAGATGCCATGTCAGGCCTGGGTATCACATGCACTGACTGTAGCAGTAAGCCTTTCAGGCTGGCAAGAACACGGGGAAGGAAGCTGGTGAGGTCAGGGAGAATGGCAAGGGTCCAGTCAGTACCTCAGCCGAGATCCAGCTGCAGCCAGCAGAAACCACTCTAACTGGTTTCAACACAGAGTGATTTATTATTAGGCATTAGGTGGCTTAAAACATCTTTGCAGAGCCTCCGGGAGTGACTTCTGGCACCCTACCACCATGGAAAAGCTGTCACTTCCTTATGGCATCTTGGTGTGTTTAAGACAGAGGCCATCTTGCCTATCTACACCAGCAAAACGGGGGCTTAGGGCCTGGCTTTCAACTCATTGTCAGCTCTGATCCAGCCTGGTCAAACACCAAACCAACTGAGCGCACTGAATCTGGGCTCTAAGGGGAGTATCTAAGCTCATCTTTTCTTCTTCAGCCTTTGCAGCAAGGGAGAATGGAGTTGTATTAACATTACAGATGTGGCCAGCTGTGGAGGCATGCGACGGTAGTCCTAGTCTGGGACCTAGGGGCAGAAGGATCAGGCATTCGAGGCTAGCCTGGGATGGCCCCATCTTAAGGGGAAATAAAAGCATAAAGAAGATGAGAAACTTAAGTCAGCAAAGGAGCAAGGGCGAGTGGGCAGTAAGGAGAGGCTACAAGAGAACTTGACTTCCTATTCAGAGATCTAGACTAAGCCGTAGGGTTTGCAACGGCAAGCTGAAGATGTCCACAGAAAGACAGGTGCCAGCAGGTACAGGAGCAGGCCCAGGGGCAGACCTGGTAGAGACCGGTCCCTCACACGAGAGGAAGGACTGACCCCGCGGCTTACTGTTTGCTCATTGTATCCTGTGCTCCTTTGCTTGTGTTTCTGAGGAAGCAAGTAGAAGCTTCCTGAACATCCCTTGCATTCTTTAAGGAGACTCTGGAGAAAGAAAAGGGAGGATTTATTTTGGCTTTCACTTCAAGGGCACATTC
>BDUI01004559.1:5164-19569 GCA_002335545.1 Apodemus speciosus
AGATACACACAGAGACAGATAGACACACACATGTCTTCTTGTGCGAAGCATTGAGTTATTTGCCAGTTTTTCTACGTGATCTTCAACATTTTCTATTGATTTTTTTTCCCTACAGGCTCTTTTCCTGTGTGTGCACTCACAGACACACACTCTCACACACGCAGACATATTCATAGCAAAAGAGCAGTAAAAATAAGTTTTAGAAAAGAATAAAGAAGTAGATGCTCGGGATGTCTGGGAACCTTCTCTGGACGTAATGGGAACGTCTCAGAGAGTTAAAAAAGAAACAGCGTCYAGATGGCAGCGCCCCGGGCTCATTGATTTCTCCTGCAGAATTCATTATATATTCCAGTTATTAATCTTTTGATGGATATGATTTACAGATGATAGGGTCTCTCCAGTGGATAACTTTATGGGGTATTATTACTATAACTAGAAACCCTGTAGCGTATGTCTCGGGTGCTGTAAAATAAACAGAATGCAAACAGAATGTGTAATCTTTACATTCTAGTTAGCTCTCTTGCTAGTGGCCAGCTATGGCCGGCGTCCTGGTCCATATTAACAAGAGAGTCCAGGGAGTGTAAAAAGGGGTCTCAGTGTCCTTGTCCTGAAAGTGTGAAGACAGAGTTTAAATCCCCAAGACCAATATAAAACCCGGCAGGTGTGGTGGGAACGGCAATCCCAGCACTCAGGGGACAGAAACATGGAGTCCCCAGGGACAAGCTGGCTAGCCAGGCTGTGAATGTCAGTGAATGCTGGGTTCAATTGTGAGACCCTGACTCAATGAGTGGAGTGGAGAGCTATTGAGAGAGAGACAGCCAACACGAAGTCCGTCAACTTCAGGTCTCTACGTATGAGCGTATGCGTGTGTGCAGGCACACACACAGACACACCTACACACAGGCACACATAAATAGACCCAAAACAGTAGTAAAAAACAAGTTTTAGGAAAGACTGAAGAAGTGAGTGCTCGGGACCTCGGGGACCTATCTCTGGACGTAACGGGAAAGTCTCACAGAGTTAAAAAAGAAACAGCGTCCAGACACATCATGCCATGCTCACTGTTGCTCTTCTGGGCCCATGTCACCCTGGATAGGACCTGGGCACTTCCTGTAATTGTGCCAGCTGGTGCCATCCTCCTTGCGAGCCTCACACACAGCCCAACGAGCATCTGAGCAATGGATGAGGAGAGGATCTTTCGGAGGGTTGTCGGACTGAGATGGACAGTTGAGAAACCTTGTTCGGCTGATGGCGTGGAGACGGACTGTGAGAAAGGCTGGTGTGAGGGAGGGCAGAGAACCTTCTGGGAGCTCAGAACTGGAAGACTGAGGAGAGAGAAGGCCGGAGGGGGTAGCGTGCCGAGGGAAGGGAGACGCTGGGACAGTCATGGTTCAGTGTTCCTGTGTAGGTGGCAGGGAGCAGCCAGCCCGTCAGACAGACAGAAATCCCTGTCCTTGATGGACTCTTAGGTTTATGGAAAAGACAGAGTAGGAAGGGAAACGCGTCTCAAGCGAACAGGAGTCAGTGGGCGTGTTGGGTAGTTCCCCTCCCCCCCCAGATGTGAACACATGTCTTCCTACCCTGCATAAGGCACCAACAACAATTACCCCCAAGCCTGCATCTTGTCTGTGGAGATGGTGATTATTGGGGTTACTCTTCAGGAGAACCGGTGCCTCCGGCAGCAGCATCATGAAAAAGCCCTCTTCAGCCGGGGTCAGATGACTCACACAGGGACATTTCAAGTTCCCTGAGTTACTTGCAACTTTCTTGCGAGTTCTTAGACCCTTCTTGAGAATTTCCTGAGCTTCCTTCTCTCCCTCCCCTCACAAGGAGGGATTGCTTCCCTCTGTACCGCTGGAGCACAGCAGGGACTTAGCAGTGCAGGGATGCAGAAGTCTGGGCTGCAGGGCTGGTTGAGTCCTGGCAACTGCAGGGCCTGTAGTTACAACTCTGGGCAGGGGTGGGTGGGGTGGGTGGGGGATGGGTGTGCTGAGCCTCTGAGGGAGGGGACTAAAGCAGCCCTCAGGGGAGAAAGAGGAGGAGATCCTATAAAGAATGACAAGAAGAGAGTTTCTAAGTTCGGATAACCGATACTTTCAATCAAGCGTTAACCCCGTTTGCACGCCAGGATTCAGGCAACCAGAAACGAAAGAGAAATCTCTTAGGGAGACAGGGGTGTGAGTTACACTTAAGCAAAGTACGTGAGCAAGGTTTTATTACTGTGATCGGTGACTGACATGCACACAGCACCCACTGTGAGGGGACAGGGGACAGGGACTCACATTTGTGTAGGATAGGTGTGCATGTGTATGTGTGTGCACACGCGAGTGTGCATGGGTGGCTGCCCTTGTGTGTGCGTGCCTGTGGAGGCCAGAGGCTAATGTTAGGTGCTTTTCACTGTGCAACTTGCTGCCACCTGGACGGGGACCAGATGCTCCGCAGCCCAGGCCTCTGGGGACGTGGAGGGCAGGGCTTCCTTCCAGGTTTTCAGTGTCATCCGGTGCCAGCACACAGCAAAGGCTCAATAAGGGCCTTCACCCAGGCCAGATGCACACTTGGAGAGTGCACTAGAGGAACCTCGGAGTGTGAAGGGGCCTCTGGAGAAGAAGGTGTCTTAAGTGGGGTGAGAAATAGAGACCCAGAGCCAAACAGAGACCACCTCGGACTTGGGAGACCTGGAAATGTGAGGTCGAGTGAGTGGGGGGAGGGGCTCAGGCATCCTGAGCAACACCCACCCTCTGACTGAAGAACCGAGCCCCCCCTTCTTCCTTTCCAAGTTTTGTCTTTTCTTGGGGGGGGGGTGTCCTTTGCTTTACCCCAACCTTAGAGCTTAAAGTTGGACGGAAACCTGTGGCCTGGGACGTACTGGAGAAGACACTTGGGCTCTCTTGACTCACACAAAGTCCCAAAGCTCCCCTTCTCGCTCTGGGTGTGTCGGTGGAATTACCCCTTGGGCAAAAGGGCTCTTGTGCCCCCTGCTGGCAGCTCTGCTCCAAGCATCCCTGTCACTTGCTGAGATGGTATGGGGAGGCAAGCACCTTGTGAGAAGGCTGCGGGGGGTGGGGGTGGGGTAAGGGGGTGGGAGTGGGGCGGGGCATGAGTAGGGGTAGGGAGTGTGAGGGTGTGGGTATGGAGGGCGGAATGCTGGCCTGCTACAGTGGAGGATTGGTTTGTAGTATCCATCTGAACCCTGGAGGTTTCCAAATTGGTTCACTTCCCTTTATCTTTTACCCCGAGCTGGGAGCGACTCTCGGACTCTCCAAAAGCCTGTCAGAGGCGGTCCTTGGAACCATAAGCCTCATCGCTGGCTCTTTTGGGTCTGAAGCGCCTTGTGCCCAGGGCAGAGAGCCAGTCTCCAGAGGCTGGCTACACGCTGTGCAAGTTCATCTACAAGATAGTTTCAAAGGAAGAAATGAGAAATGGAGAAAGACCAGGCTGCCGACTGGGGAAGAGACAGGGAGATGTAAAGAGAGAGGAACCCCAGGAAGGGGGCAGATGAGGATAAGAACTTTTGTTGCTTTTGCATAGGACCCTGGTTCAAGTCCCATCATCCTCACGGCAGCTCACGATTGCCCGTAATTGCAGTCCCAGGGTCTCTGAACGTCTTCCAGCACAGGTGGTCACCAGTCATGTACACACACACACACACAGGCGAAAGCAGCCTTGAACTTAAAATAATAAATTAGGGCTGGAGAGATGGCTCAGCGGTTAAGAGCACTGACTACTCTTCCAGAAGTCTTGATTTCGGTTCCCAGCACCCACATCGTGGCTCACAACCATCTGTAATGGGATCTGATGCCCTCTTCTGGCATATAGGTGTACATGCAGATAGAGCACTCATACATTAAATGAATAAATAACACCTTTCAAAAATAAATTAAAATAAAATAGAAATTCCACCCCATTCCTGCCTCCCCAGTTTTGGTGCTGGTGATTACCTAGAGCCTCTCATGTTCTGGGCGGATGTTCTTCGGGTAAGCTGCCTCCCAATAATTTTCCTTTTTTCTTTTTTTTAGACAGGGTCTCACTCTATAGCTCTGACTTGCCTAGAACTCACAATGTAGACCAGGCTGGCCTCAAACTCACAGAGACTCACCTGCTTCTGCCTCCCAAGAGCTGGGGGTTAAAGGCATGCACTACCATATCTGGCAGAAATGGGGTTTTTGAAACAATAGTACCATTCTGTTCTGATTGTGGTGGTGGCTGTCACACTCTGTACCTGTGACAAAATACAGAATTCTACATAAAGATGCAGTAAGGAGTGTGCAGGCCAGAGGAGGAGGTGGCCCCATAGCACGGCGGGGCTTACGGAGACCGTTGTCTCTCAGGATTGGTGTGCACAGCAGTTACGTAAGACGTCATGGTGGGCACTGGATGCTAACAATGCCTGAGACTTCAGCACCAGGGGATCAAAGACTCTCTTCTGGCCTTAGCAGATACCTGCACACAATGGACACACACACACCCCGAGACTTACAGAAGGAGGAAGAGGAGGTGGAAAAAGAGGAGAAGAAAGGATCTCGGTGTGTTCCTATCTCAGCACTTGAGGTATGGAAGGAGGAGGATCGGAAACTCAAGGTTATCTTTGGCTCTATAGCAAGATGGAGGCCAGTTCGTCTGCCTTTTGACTCTGTCTCAACACTATACAACACAATACAGGGAGACCTGGCCACACTGTTCTGATCATCGCCACCTAGTGGCGCATGTGAGTAGTGCAGGATGGAGCGTGTTCTGTTGGTGGGGGACACCCCCCCCACACACACACCTCCTTTTCAGTAAAAGATATCTCTTACTAAAGGTCTTTTTCTAAGGCCTATAGCAGGAAAACACCCAGGCACGAAAGGCTGAGAAAGGCAGGTTCCCTCCCTGCCCTCTTGTCAATCAGAGTCCCCTCCGGCTTGGGTCTGGCGACGCCCTTGCCTCTAAACATACAGAGAGTAGCTTTCCTGAGGTACGGCTGCTTTGAGGTCTTCAGAAAAGACGATTCTGGCCCTGGGATCAAAGCACGGTGGTCTCGTGGCTGTAACTCCCCAGGACCTGAGCTAGCCTAGAAACTAAGCCATAAAGACCCCCGTGATTTCACAAACGTCCTTGCACTAGGTTCAGGGCTAGGAAAGCTTGTGTACAAGTCTCACTGTGCAATCATGGCCAGCTTCTGAGGCAGATGTGGATGTCGCAGTTTTACAGGTGAGTGGCCTGGTGCAAGCTATCTGCTAAGATCACTCAGTTAGAAATACCGGGGGTGGGGGGTGGGGGAGGGGGGACGGTGCGCTGGAGAGATGGCTCAGTGGTTACAAGCACTCCCTGCCCTTCCAGAGGRCCTGAGTTTAGTCCCCAGCATTGACATCTGTGCCTTGCAAGCACCTGTAACTCCAGTTCCAGGGGCTCTGACACCCTCTTCTGGCCTCCACTAACATCCATGCACACGAATAAAAACAAAATACAAATGTTTTTTAAAAAAATGGTAGGGTTGGAATGTGGTCTCCGGATACTTGCCTTTTGATATCTTCAGTAGTGATTGAATATTACATTTATTTACAGTGTGTGTGTGTGTGTGTGTGTGTGTGTGTCCATGTTCACATAAATATGCAGAGAACGACTTGGGGAAGTCAGTTCTTTCTGTTCTACCTTGTGGTTCCAGGGATCAAACTTGGCTCTTCAAGGTTGGTGTCAAGGGTCTTTACCCACTGAGCCATTTCTCCCACCCATGAACAAGTATTTATTAAACTCCTGTTATGTAAGTCCCTATGTTAAGTATTGAGGACACAAAGCCTCCCTCTTGAGGCTTTCGGGGTTAATRACTCATCATGATATATGGCTGTAAAGTGGTAAACAAAGAAAAGAGATATGTACAGGTCCCTAATGGTGTATGTGGGGGGGGGGCGTGGAAGAGGTGGGCACTCAGAGGGGCTGCTGAGAAATGGTGACTTCAGAACAGCACTGAAAGATAGCTGAGTAAGCAAAGAAAAAAGTGGGAAAGAACATAGCACATGCAAAGGTCCTGGGGCAGGAAAAGAACACAGTACACACATGCAAAGGTCCTGGGGCAGGAAAGAACACAGGGCATTTGGGGGATTGATGGGAGGCTGTTGTAGTCATAGCTCAGAAACCAAGACAGTGTGTGAGGTGCAGGCCTTGCAAGGGCTTGAGCAGGTGTGTGCTCTAGCCAAAAGCGTTGTTAGAAATTTGGAACTATCAGTTCATACACTCGTCACACCACCATACAGTAGATATTGCTATTGCACCCCCATTCTCTAGAAGAATACACTGAGGTGCAGAATAGGTCAGTCTGGGTCAGTCAGGCAGTTTGGCTCCAGTGCTCTGCTGCCATGTCATTCTACTGAGGCGTGAGGAGGTGGCTGAGGAGGGGCAAGGCTGAGCCTGGTGTGCTAGACCCAAGCTTGTAGTCTTATTCCAAATGTATTTAAGATAAAAAAGTAACATTACTTTCGGGGGGGAGGGGGTAGCACAGGTGTCACACAATCACGTGGTGGTCAGGGGTCAGAGGGCAACTTTTGGGACTTGGTTTCCTCCTTCTATACTCAGGTTAAGAGACTTGGCAGTAGACAGCTTGACCCATTGAGCCACCTCACTGGACAGTAAGCTAACCAGGGCTGGGTTAAGTGGGAATCCAGGCAGACCCTAGCTCCCTAAACCAGAGAGAGAGAGACAGYTGGCAAGGTAGAGGCCAAGGGTTTGGACATGGCCAGAGTGAGTCTGCCGTATTCCCAGGTTTTGGCTTGTCCATCTGGGGGACGACAGAGCCATTTCCTGGGAGAAGCAAACCTTGGAGGAGGACTTGTTTTGGGGAAAAATCAAGGATCCGACCTTAGGCTGAGGTCTGTCACAGGGCAGACATCACGGACGCTGTGGCTGGCGTCTTACTGGGAGCAGGGACAGGGAGCAGGGTCCGGCCTGAGAATTCCTTCTTCCCATGCTTGGCCAGAGGTGGAAGGAACAGGAAGCGATTGAGGGAGAGCTGTTTCCAGGAGAGCCTGCTTGTCCTGGGAAGCCAGAGAAGCYGAAGACTCAGTGTCTACCAACACGGGTGTGTTGTTGAGTCCCCAAGAGAGTCTGCGGTCTGTGGCCTCCAGGGGTTGAGGACAGAGGATGGGATGGCGAACACGGACATCTTTCAGAGTCTAGCTGCACACATTGGTGCCTGCCATCAGCAACCCCAGAACCCACATGGTGAAGGAGAGGACCGGCTTCTGCAAGTTGAACTTTGACCTAACATGCACGCTCTGTCAACACACAAGCACAATATATAAAAATACACATAATTTAAAAAGTCTGGCTTAGAGAGTGAGTCTGGCTTTAGGGACGTGTGTGGCGGAGGTTTCCTAGTGTGACAGTGACTGGAACTTCTTCCCATGGGATCGGGTAGGTGTCATGGACAATGTAGGTATCATAACCTCCTCCATGACTGAAGTTTCCCTGTAGGAGGAGGCCTGGGTGGTGACCAACAGCCCTCACCCGAGCCCTGCTGGGACATGCTCAGGGCTGAAAAAGAGATGCTTGGCTCTGATCTGTGCCAACTGTCAGGCAACTTGGGTGGTCAACAGGGCAGTCTGCACAGGATGGACACCGTGTGAGCCCGCCCAGAACTCCTGGGAGCCCGGCTGAGTCGGGACGTGGGCCCACATTGTGACCCACATTCCTGTATAGGTGTCTGTCTTGAGCGCCCCAGGCTGACCTCCCTGCTTGCGTTTGCTGG
Source organism: Apodemus speciosus (assembly GCA_002335545.1). Lineage (NCBI taxonomy): Eukaryota > Metazoa > Chordata > Mammalia > Rodentia > Muridae > Apodemus > Apodemus speciosus. The sequence continues at coordinate 12,882 of BDUI01004559.1, forward strand.
TGGCTTCCAGACAACACACAACAGCTCTGTGTCTCGGAGAGCCATGGGTGTGTTTAGGAAAGAAAGGCAGATGGGAGAACTAGGGAGAAAGGGAGATGTGGAGAACTGGGGGAGGAGGAGCTGTTCTGAGTCTCACTGTGGTTGCTGTGCTTCCGTGTTCATTGCTGGGCGGGGCGGGGGAGCAGAGGCCCACCACCTGTGGAGAGGGAGGGAGGGAGGCAGATCGGGCTCTGAGGAGATCTAGTGAATGCCAGTGGTGGCAGACAGTACAACACCCCCATTCTCATGGCTGCGGACGAAGATGGGGAGGAAGAGGCCMGAGACAAGTAAGACGTGAGGGTTACTGTGGGAACTGGCAACAGTTGTGCACCCAAGGAGCTGGAAACACACAGGTCAACAAACGGAAGTGTGCGGCTTCCCACGAGTCACACTGAAGCGCGAGCCCTAGTGTGATGGGGGCCTTCGGGAGTGACTAGGAGTAAGGTCATGATTGAGGTTGGGATCCGAGTCCTCGAGTGGCGAGGCCAGACCTTTAGGTCCACTGCCGTTTAAGGGCGTGTCTAGAAAGTGCAGCCTGCAAGCCAAAGATGTCCTCATCCCGCCTCGCCGGGTGCCTTGGTCTGACCGTCCGGCCTCCAGCTTTGGGAGGAATACCTTGGGTTGACTAAGCCACCCCGTCTGCAGCGTTCAGATAGCAGCTGCAGCTCTCTGTGCCTATGTGGCCACGGAAACACTTGTACAGGGGTGTCCGTGTTGACAGCCTCTGAGAGGGTAGAACCCACCATCTTTTCAGTTAGCAAATGAATCAAGAAAAGGTGGCAGGGGCTGGAGAGATGGCTCAGGGGTTAAGAGCACTGGCTGCTCTCCAGAGGTCCTGAGATCAATTCCCAACAACCACACGGGGTTCATAACTGTCTATAATGAGATCTCTATAATGAGATCTCTATAATGAGATCTGGTGCCCTCTTCTGGCCTGAGGGCACACATGCAGACAGAACACTGTAAACACTGTACAGGTGTCTGATAATAAATWAATTAATTAATTAAGGAAGGAAGGAAAGGTGTTAGCACAGCCTGGTGATACAGTGTCAGCACTTGGGAGGTGGAGGCAGGATGGTCAGGAGTTCAAGGCCATCCTTGGCTGTTCAGTGAGGCAGGATGATACAGGCAGGCTGAGAATCAGAGTAGCTCTCCACATACCACAGCGCTCAACCAAGAGTCCAAGGTGTCTTCTAAACTAGAAGCCAGGCTATTATCAAAGTACCGTCGCCATAGTAGGAGAATAAACATTTTATTTAACAGTTAGTCATTAGCTTGCCTTAGGACTTTAAATATATAGGTGCACAGCAAGAGGCCTCCATTTGTTCTCTTCTGCGCCCCTGCTACCTACCATCAGGGCTGGCTTGCATCGCCGTGCACACTGGGCCCCAAGCTCCAGAACGCATGCGTAGAACCCCTGTCCCAGGACACAGTGCCTGGCACATGAGGACCCACAATAAATATGGACTGCAAGAGACCGAGGGAGAAACCCGTGGGAAAGGCTGGCAGAGTGTGTATGAATGCTCAATAAATATTAGCTATTATTGTTCGTTGAGTCAGTGGGGGCGGGTGGAGCTAGGGGCTCAGATCTGTAAACTGAGGTGACGTGTGTGTGTGTGTGTGTGTGTGTGTGTGTGTGTGTGTGAGGAAGCACGTGGCTGATGGAGATTCAACTGTTTGCCTAAGGCTGACCTCCCGGACAAGCATCTCTTAGCTCTGCATGGTAAGTGGGTGCCAGGCAGGCATCTAGCCAGCCAGGGTGCAGACAGCGGCTAGGGGCTTCTATTTATGCTGTCTCCCCACAAACAGCTGTGGTAGGTCCCCTGCTGCCTTCAGGGGCCCCCGACCTCTAACCTACGCCAAGCGTCCCAGCGTATTTACTCTGGTCTGCCGACGGCTGTGTGTGGGGCGGTGGGGTCTGGGCATCGTCACTCCTCTAGAAGCTGGGCTTGCTGTGGGGATAGCCTTGGCAGGGAATCCGATCGCTACGGACCCCCTGATGTAATTTGACTTCTACAAGCCCCAGATCCCTGGAACCATGCGGAGTAGGGGCAGGGTTGGTATGTGGTTAGTATGAAGAACTTCTGCAGAGAACGGGTGTGGCCCAGGGAGAGAGGGAAGTGTAGGAAAGGTTCTCAGGGTGGCCCGCATCAGGGTGGCACTGGAGCGTAAGGCCGAGGAAAGTAGTCGGTGGCCTGGGCAGGCAGCCAGGCTCAGTTCTCCCCTGGCATCAGAGACAATGTCAGTAGCTGCTTCATGACCTCTTGCATAGCACGGGGCCTGCAGGGTCACCACCAAGGCCTGGCCAACCGCAGGCCTGAGGAAACCAGAATGTCCTCACCAAATCCCTTCAGACCTCCCGCCCCCAGGCACACTGTCACATCCACACAATAGGCGACGCTGTAATCGGGGAGGGGGGAAGGGCCGTAATGAACCCCAAAAGGGGACGCGAGAGGGAGAAATCACATTTCATGAACTGCCCACCAGGGGTCACTGTACCCTCTGAATCGAGGGGTGTTGAAGTCACAGTGCAGCGGGGTGGGAAGCGGAGAGCCTCAGAGGAGGTCCAGCCTCACGGCCTCCAGCTAACCCAGGGTCCACAGTCAGTGCGGTGGGAAGATGTCTGCGCACTGATGCAGGATGAGCTCCACCACCTGGTTCTGGAACACCATGGTCATGGGCATGCTGGCCTCTTCCATCTCAGGCCGCAGCAGCGTGGGCCCGAACACTATGGCTACATTCTGCACAGACATACGGTTCTGCTCGCCGTGCTCGATCACCCTGCAGTGGGATCGGTGGGATCGAGAGGTTAGAGGTCGGGGAGTCTCTCAACACGGGCTCCAGCCAGGACTAGCCCTCCTCTTTTGCCCTAGGAAGTATGGCTTGCTCACCGGCACAGATGCTGGATGAGCAGTCGGAGCGTGTCGTGGTTGGGGGCTGGCAGCGTGCGCACCAGGTCACGCACACAGCGGCTGCGCTTGGCTGGGTCCTGCAGCTCTGAGGGAGAGAAGGGAGCAGGGATGGTCTGCGGGCTCTAACAAAAGCGGGCCAGCCTCCCCATCCGCCCTCGTCTCAGGCCACTCACTGATGGCTGCTATGAACTGGTGGAAGTGAGAGAAGGGGAAGAGGGGTTCCGGCAGCTCTCGGAAGAAGAGCTTCAAGGCGCCTGTGATCACGTGGACGTCTTCCCAGCGCCCGTCGTCCAGGTCCAAGCGTTCATCTGCGGCAGGGAAGGGCCCGCGGGAATTGAGAGGCAGTCAGCAGCCCCCTGTGCCTTCAGGCCCCAGGGCAGGGACTGGGAAAGGGCCTCACCGTGATCCACCTTATAGCGCAGCTTCTGGATGGTGGCCAGGTTCCCACTGATGCGGTACAGCCCATCAATATCCAGTCCTGCGGGAAAGGAAATGGCTGACNTCCCAGCGTATTTACTCTGGTCTGCCGACGGCTGTGTGTGGGGCGGTGGGGTCTGGGCATCGTCACTCCTCTAGAAGCTGGGCTTGCTGTGGGGATAGCCTTGGCAGGGAATCCGATCGCTACGGACCCCCTGATGTAATTTGACTTCTACAAGCCCCAGATCCCTGGAACCATGCGGAGTAGGGGCAGGGTTGGTATGTGGTTAGTATGAAGAACTTCTGCAGAGAACGGGTGTGGCCCAGGGAGAGAGGGAAGTGTAGGAAAGGTTCTCAGGGTGGCCCGCATCAGGGTGGCACTGGAGCGTAAGGCCGAGGAAAGTAGTCGGTGGCCTGGGCAGGCAGCCAGGCTCAGTTCTCCCCTGGCATCAGAGACAATGTCAGTAGCTGCTTCATGACCTCTTGCATAGCACGGGGCCTGCAGGGTCACCACCAAGGCCTGGCCAACCGCAGGCCTGAGGAAACCAGAATGTCCTCACCAAATCCCTTCAGACCTCCCGCCCCCAGGCACACTGTCACATCCACACAATAGGCGACGCTGTAATCGGGGAGGGGGGAAGGGCCGTAATGAACCCCAAAAGGGGACGCGAGAGGGAGAAATCACATTTCATGAACTGCCCACCAGGGGTCACTGTACCCTCTGAATCGAGGGGTGTTGAAGTCACAGTGCAGCGGGGTGGGAAGCGGAGAGCCTCAGAGGAGGTCCAGCCTCACGGCCTCCAGCTAACCCAGGGTCCACAGTCAGTGCGGTGGGAAGATGTCTGCGCACTGATGCAGGATGAGCTCCACCACCTGGTTCTGGAACACCATGGTCATGGGCATGCTGGCCTCTTCCATCTCAGGCCGCAGCAGCGTGGGCCCGAACACTATGGCTACATTCTGCACAGACATACGGTTCTGCTCGCCGTGCTCGATCACCCTGCAGTGGGATCGGTGGGATCGAGAGGTTAGAGGTCGGGGAGTCTCTCAACACGGGCTCCAGCCAGGACTAGCCCTCCTCTTTTGCCCTAGGAAGTATGGCTTGCTCACCGGCACAGATGCTGGATGAGCAGTCGGAGCGTGTCGTGGTTGGGGGCTGGCAGCGTGCGCACCAGGTCACGCACACAGCGGCTGCGCTTGGCTGGGTCCTGCAGCTCTGAGGGAGAGAAGGGAGCAGGGATGGTCTGCGGGCTCTAACAAAAGCGGGCCAGCCTCCCCATCCGCCCTCGTCTCAGGCCACTCACTGATGGCTGCTATGAACTGGTGGAAGTGAGAGAAGGGGAAGAGGGGTTCCGGCAGCTCTCGGAAGAAGAGCTTCAAGGCGCCTGTGATCACGTGGACGTCTTCCCAGCGCCCGTCGTCCAGGTCCAAGCGTTCATCTGCGGCAGGGAAGGGCCCGCGGGAATTGAGAGGCAGTCAGCAGCCCCCTGTGCCTTCAGGCCCCAGGGCAGGGACTGGGAAAGGGCCTCACCGTGATCCACCTTATAGCGCAGCTTCTGGATGGTGGCCAGGTTCCCACTGATGCGGTACAGCCCATCAATATCCAGTCCTGCGGGAAAGGAAATGGCTGACYCCGGAAGGACTGGGGTCCCTAACGATTTCTACGCAGGGTTTTCCTATTCAGAGTTTTCCCAGTTCCTTCTTCATGACTCTGTGCTCTCCCAAGGGGTCTCCACCCTTGGTTCCCTAAAAGCCRCGGGTGATGATGCGCTGCCTTGTGTGCGCATGCGTACATACCCCGGGCCTCGACGGTGCGGATGCATTGCTGCACGAAGCGTGGCACAGGGCTCCTCTCGCGCTCACACAGTTGAGCCAGCGCGCATCCAAACACCTGGTCTGGGGGAGAGGTTGGTCAGCGCCGCCCAGCCCCGCGCCACCTGAGCCCGGATCCCGGCGAACTGCAGGTACCTTTGATGTAGCCCTTGTCCCGCAAAGACTGCAGAGTGGGTCGTCTCTGTAGGAATTTACGGAGCTTGTGCCGGACCCTGCTCAAGTCGCTTTCCAGGCCTCCGGGGCTGAGCGAGGGCGAGGCTGCCACAGACCCAACTCAGTCAGCAGGTGGCAGTGACAGCACTGGTCCCAGACACCAACCAGGGCATCGCTTCCCGCGGCGCAGCGGGGAGCTTTCCCACCCGATCCCATCGCAAACCTGCGTTCTGCCGCACATCCTCTTCCCGCCAGCTTCCGAGGCGCTCACTGGACCCAAAATCAGCACTGCTGGGCTCACCTTCCTCCCCTTGGAGCAGGCCTGCAGACTGGAATCAGACAACCTCAGAGAAGCAAAGCCTGGGGCGGTTTGGGGACCTCTCCCGAGCCCCAGGAAGAGCCCATTTTCTCTTGTCCTGGGAATCAGACCTTTCACCTTCCCTGACTGCAGAGTCCTCCAAGAGCTGCAAGGTCATTCTCTCCCTTTCTCTCTTATCCTGGCCACTTCTAGGCTCCTCCCAGGACCTCAACTCTCTCTATGCCACTAGACTGGCTGCCACTACGAGCCCGCAATTCACATAGTCCAGACCACCCTTGATCACGCCAAAAGTACCTCCTTCCTCTGGATTCCTACAACCAAAATCTGTCCCCAGTGCTAACCCATATCGAATTAAGAGACAAATATTATCAGGTCATTTTCATATAAATAGCTGTTGATTTTGTCAGAGCACGGGATCAAACTCAGGACCATTTGCACGCTAGGCAACCTCGCTGTCACTAAGCTATACTCACAACCCATAATTGGCACTACTGGGGCTGTGGCTGGAGGGCAAAGTCCTTGTCTAGAAGACGTAAGGCCCTGAGTTCCATCTGTTAAGGCTTTATCTTCTAGTTGTAGCTGTCATTCCTGCCTGGTTCCCGAGGAGAACCAATTCCTGAGTCTGGTTCCTTCCYTCCCTCCCTCAAAAATGATGAGTTTCTTCAGGTTGTGCCTGTCGCCTCCTGTAGAGTCCTGCAAAACCAGCCCCAGGACTGGTGTCATGGAGTTCTCTGTGTACAGCTGAGGGTCCTGCGTAAAAAGCCCAAGCCCCTCCCGGGCAGCCCCAGGGCTTTCCGGCCTCTGCCTACCAGCTCCTCAATGCCTTCCGCAATGGCCTTGTGCCAGGTGCTAATGATGGCTTCCGAGTCATGCTGGATCAGGTACTCCGAGCCGTCCCGGCTTCGCAGCTGGAGGGACAAAAGTCACACAGGTCACTCCGTTCCCTGTTCTACCTTGGGAGTAGGCTTAGAATGTGTGTGTGTGTGTGTGTGTGTGTGTGTGTGTGTGTGTGTGT
>BDUI01004559.1:52265-75001 GCA_002335545.1 Apodemus speciosus
GTGACACCTCGCGGTCCACACCTTTGCTCCCGTTTCCAGTCACGCCCTTCTTCCAGGGCTCCTATCTGACCATCCCTCCTCCCGCTTCAGCCTTTCCCGCTCCGGCCTCATCCATTCACGGAGACTTTGGGATGATGTAATTCCTTCCCCCTTCCAACTGACCAGAGCACCCCTCCCCTTTCTCTATCAAGCTGTTGCCAACTGCCTGCTGTTCTGCCCCTGACCCACAGCCTTCTGTCTTCTGCAGTCCCTTGACCAGCCAGCCTTCTGCTGGCCATGTCGGATAACGTCCTGTGGCCCTTGCCTGGAGCTTGTGCGCAGCCACCTTGGCTTTCAGGCCCCGGCTTGTCCTCCGTGGCCCCTTCCTTCCCTCTTGAATTCCTCTTTTCCTCCTTTTGACAACTCTGCCCAGGCGCACCCCATCTGTTTCCACCCCAGGCTCCCTCCAAGGCCCTCTTTAAACAGCGCCACCCACCGGCCGCCCACCAGTGTGACCGGAAGCTGGGGAGTCCTTCTCGAACCCATTCCATTCCCTACCAAGAGCCTTCCAGCGGCTGCAGAATAACGTCCAAATTCCCACAAAGCCCTGCCTGATGGTAGATACCAAGCTAGCACAAACGATGGCCTAAGAGAGAACTCTAAGACCCGCATAAGGCCTGTCCACATCTCTCCTCTGCTCTACGGCACCCTCACCATAGCAGTGTGTGGCAGGGCCGTCTCTACCTCCCAGGCCTGCTGCTATGCTACCATCGTCCCTAGGTCTGAAGGCTCACGAGGGGGGTGGGGAGGTGGGGGTGGGGGGATGGGAATGTTGAAGCAAATAGACTTGGGGGTCGTGGCTGAAGGCTGTAAGGAGCTATGAGAGTGGGGAGTGGGAGTATGAGCAGGGGGCGTGTGTGTGTGTGTGTGTGTGTGTGTGTGTGCTCGCGCGCGCCCGTGTGCGCCCGTGCCTGTGCATTTATACTCTTTGGAAAATGGCCATGATCACCTTTCAGGAAATTCCTTCCCATGTTGCCTGGGACAAGGAAGGGCAAGGGTGAGATTTCCTTCCCAAGGGAGAACAAACACATCATCCTTGCAGTTAACTGGGGACAGAGTGTCCGGGAGAGCCACCACAGAGAGTCCGGGAGAGCCACCACAGAGAATGCGCCATTGTTATACTTCGGAGCAAACAGGACCAGAGATGCTGAACACTCAGCTGAAGCCAACGAGTTAATTAGAGACAGGCAGCAGCCTCTTTGTCCCGCATCCAGATCTCCGGCAGACTTCCTGGTTCCCTTTTGTGTCTGTAACAGTCCACCTTTAAAGGGCTCTCCAARCTACTGGCAACCGGGAGCCTGCTGGCAGCGGGAGGAGGGATGGGGGAGGTACTGGTCAGGAACCCTGGTAGATTTCTGGCCTGGAAAGATTTCTCAGGAGATTCTGGCAGCTGGGGTGGGGATGCGGGTCTCTTTCTCTTTGGTCTGAGCTTGGACAGACTTACATAGTCCTGGTTCATGGGTGAAGAGGCTGCAGCCCCTCGCTTCTTAAGACGGTGCGAGAGAGTCCTTGGCCAGACGCTGGGGAATTCAAGCACACCGGTGCCATTCCTACAGCCAGGAGCTCGTGGGGGCATCAGACACATTCCTAACATTGCCAGGACTCACAATCTGGAAAGGCCCAGGAGTTCTCTAGAGGAAGGCAGTCTGCTCAAGGGCGCCAGGGAACCGAGCGTGGACGTTTAGCTATTTATACCACAGGCGCCTGACCAACTAGCTGGCGGATAACGAGGACAACCATTGATCTACCGCAGACACTTAAGCCGGCCGAGTGTTGTTCTCCGCAGTGYCCACAAGGGGGAGGGATGATGCGCGGAAACCTGAGCTCAGAGGCTCCGGGCTGCAGCGAACAACGACTGGAACCCGCTGGCGCGAAGTGCTTCCACGCCTCACTGCGTTTAAGGTTCACAASAACTTTATTCCTTGGGTATTGCTTACAGACGAGGACACCGAGCTCGTCAGCAGCTGGTAGATGACCCAGCAGAGTCAAATTCGGGTTTCGGTAGCCTCAAAACCTGAACTCTGCTAGGAGRAGCCCTAGCAGAGGCAAGGCCAAGTAGCGGGCTTACGGGGTCGCGCCTTCTGGATGGGGGCACCCGGGACTCAGTGCCTGWGAGAGGAAGTGAGTTGTGGAATATGCCACAGCGGGTGGCAGATGTCAACCATTTGATGGCAGCCCTTCTCCTCCCGCAGACGGTCCCCTCCCTAAAAGGCTCTAACGTTTAAGAGGACAGGACAGAGAAAGAGGATTCCGAGGCTATAGAGAGTGTTAGAAACGCGCTCTGTTTCCAGTGTCTCAGATGAACACAATCAGATTCCGAAAGAGAAAAGACCTCACCATCACTAAACTTGAAACAAGCCCATTAAGAATGTTTGTTTTTGTTTAAGGAACTGAAATATTGGAAGCTGCGCCAAAGAGAAGCAGAGGCCTGACTTTCACATCCACCGTCTCATCTGACCCGACCTCCACCCTAAGTTTCTAGGGAAGAAGAGAGTCCACCTCTCCAAACTGTTCCTTACAGAGCAGGTGGCATTTTAGGAATGTTATTCGGCACACGCACCTGTCATAGGTTAGTTAACCTCCCAGCAGGCTTTGGGGCAGCACCCTGTAATCAAGCCCATTTGCATTTTGCATGAAAACGTGAATATTTAAGGTGGAGGGACAACCAATGACCTCAGTTTAAAAACTAGGCTCTGCTGGACTGGGACCTCCCTCTCGCCTCCTCGCTCGCGGCGACCTACCTGCTTTGGGCTCTCCGCCCGCGGAGGGCAGCGCAAATCGGGGATGGCCTCGTAGACATTCTCCGAGTCGCTACGCGCCAGGGGCCGGGGGCAAACCCAGGAGCCCGCCACGCTGGAGGCCTTGAAGTGGCCCGCGCTGCCGAGGAGGCCGGCAGGGGGCGCGGTGCCGCCGCGCGCCAAGTCATCCAGGGACTGCGCGGGTCGCACCGGCGCCGCGGGCCGTACGTACAGGCAGGCGGGCCCTCCCGGAGCCAGGCTGTTGCGCTGGCCACCGGTGCGCTGTCGTGCAGGGCCACACAGGGAGCTGGCGCGGCCCCGGGGCTCGGCAGAGGACCCATCGGCGCCCACCGGGGTGCTCACGAAGCGATAGTCGTAGGCCAGAGGCTCCGGGACTGCGGGGCGCTGCTGCGGTACGGAAGGCTGCGGGGCCGGGGCAGGGTCGCCGAGCGCGGGCAGCTCGCGTACGTACTGCGCGGGGAGGTAGAACGGGCGACCCCCAGGCTCCCGCCGCACGTGCCACCAGTGCTCGGTGCTGCGGCGCAGCAGTCGGTAACGCTCGTTGGGTTGGATGGCGATACGGCGCCCGTCTTTGCCCGTGTACTCGAAGGGGTGCTCCACCAGCACGTACACGTCCCCCTCGACGTCCGCCGCCATCGCGGCCACCGCGCTTTCCTGCAGGCAACAAGAAAAGGAGCCGCCAAGGTCAGGACTGCGCAGCGGGGAAGAGAATCGAGTCCTGGGCTCAAAGACAAGGGTTCGAGTCCCGCTCCTACCCACAGCCACTGCATTGGGACTTCAGTTTTTYCTTCTCTTAAATGGGGACTTGGATAAAATCATCTCCAAAGCTCCCATTCTTAAGATTCCATTCTGAGTCGTTGGCTGTGAGATATGTATTTTCCTGACAACCCTTGGTGAGAACTTGAGGGTGATAGGAACGAGGGGGACAGGAGGAACCTTTGCTTAAAGCGGGGACTGCAAGATAGCACATTTGCCTTAAGGTTGGCAGAACCTCGTTTTCCCGGTTGGTGAATTGAGAATTAAGGCCCCTTTGCTGCCGCTCCTCTGCAACCCCCCCCACTCCGCCCCGTCTCGCCCCACCCAGACGCCTCCAGCCTGCAGGGAATCGGTGGTGGARAGCTCTTAAGCGCCCCCTCCCTTTAGGAGTTTGCCCTCCGGGAGGGCGAGATTAGCATCGGGGCGCAGGCTCTAGGGCAGCCCCCAAGTAGTTCTACCTTAGAAGTGTCCCTGCCTTATTTAGTCCGGTGATTTTGACGTAGGGGCTTGGACAGCTAAGGCTGAAGAACCGGTTCTCTGGGTTTCTCTTCCCTTTCCCAGTGGCTTCACCACACACGTGAACCAAGAAGTCTGGCCCGCCCACTAGGGCCAGCACCGCCCCCTGCTCGCCAGCTCCTAGGCAGCCTCTTAAGAGGCTTCCAGGAATCCTCACCTGCCTAGGGACCCTCCCTACAAGGACTGCCGGCCGGTCCGAGGGAGTAGCTTCTAGGGAATGCATTGCGACAGTGTCACCAAGGTCCTCTAAATTTCTCTTTGGAGTGATCATTATAACGGCCCCCCCGCCCCCACCCAATGCCAGGTTAGTTTGGTGCCTGGTGTGTGTGTGTGTGTGTGTGTGTGTGTGTGTGTGTGTGTGTGTGTGTGTGTGTACAATCTCAACTGTGTGTCTTCAACAACGTGAAGCCGGTGGCCTACTCCGGAAGTACTGGTCCCTTCAAAATCCTACAATGACCATTCCGTTTACTGCCCTGTAAGGTGGCCTGGGGACCAGCAGCGAGGTGTCCACTGTCTTGCTAAGGCTGATTTCTTTCTTTTTTCAAGAGTTCCTTGATGGTGGAAGGGGTGTAAACTTAGTCACTGAGCATCCTGACCCCGGGAGGGGGTAACACGGTAGCCCAGAGCTGGGCGAGCAGATTAGGAGTGTGTACACTTGGGTTACACCCCCCTTCCCCAGGACCCCAACCGTGCACTCACGTTAGCTGGGAGGATCTCAGGCTGCCCATGGGCGGGGCTGGCGGAGGGAAGCAGATTAGGTCTCTACCATATCTGTGGGCGGGACTTCCAAGGACTGAGACTGAAGAAACCGCGCGAAACAGGAGACACTGGGAGGAGAGGCGGAGACCGACACTTAGTAGGGCTATCCCCAGTCCCCAGTACAGCTTGTCTGGGAGGGTGAGGCGAAGCCATAATGCCTGTGCTGGGGCCCTTGGGAGACGTAAGAGACTGGATCTCCAGTGGGGGGGGGGAAGGTGCTGTGTGAAAGGGGTGCTGATGGATGGCGAGCAGAGCCCAAGAGTCAGTAGGTCCTGCATCTCCCTCCCCTCAACACTCGGAGGGCTGCGTTCGGCGGGCGCAATGCTCTGGGGATGCCCGGCGGAGTTGTCTGTCTTGTCCTGGCATGCACATTCCGAGCGAGGCCTTTTGCTCCCCGAATCACGAACTGCGAGCCCTTTGCAGCCAGATTAAGAGCACTACCCATTCCTGGAGCACCTCCGCCCTCTGAGGCCCTCGCCGGGAGCAGCCCGTCCGGGCCTGGAAAAACTAGAGTCCCTTTGCAGGGGCGCTCACAGATAGGAGCGCAATGTCTCGGGTTGTGTGACAAGGGCACCTGTGCCTCAGATCCTTCCTTTATCCGGGAAGAGCGAAGAGAAGGGGAGGGATGCAAGAGCGGGGAGGATCGCTGGAAGCAAGAAGCTCCCTTAGCCAGTGGGTCTCCGGCATCTTCTGCTCCCGGTCGTCCCTAGCCGGAGCGTCACTAATACCTAAGTCAGCACCGGGGGACTCGGCTGGTTCACCTCTCGACCCCGGACAGAAGGCAGCCCTACGCCTAAAGCTCCTCCCCGGGGTTTGGGCCTCCGGGCCCTCCTCCAGGCTCCCACTACTCTAGCCCCAGTGCAGGAGGAAGGGCAGGCAGAGCGCGGGGATCTAGGGTGGGGACGGCCACCTGGGGGCACCTTTCCCGCCCTCCCACTACTCAGGGCCATCCTCCCGAACGCCATTCCTCCCTCAGTCCAGCCCGGCCCGGGCACCTTAGAACTTTCGCCCGCCGGTCTAGCTTCCACTTGTCCCGGCAGACGCGCGTGGGGTCCGCGTCCGGCGCTGCCTGCTCCACAGCCCTGCTCCGGCGATGCCCTGTTTCCTGTTCAACAATATAACCGGCGGAGAGCGCTCGGCAGAACTTCCTCCCAAGCCGGGGCTGGGCTGTGTTTGCAAGAGACAATCCCCGGTGTCCTGGCTTCCTGTCCCCTCTGGGCCGGGCCAGCGCTCTAGGAGCAGAGACGCCACCCTTCCCCCTCTTCCCCGGGATCCTGGGCCACACCTGGCTGACTCCGGGGAGGAGTCGGTGGCAGGGCCTGGATGGAGATCTGCGGGGGAGGCAACTTCTTTCGGCTTCTGGCCAGATAACACTTCCACTGACCCTCATCCTTGTCCGAGGAAGAGTCGCCCTCCAGTATTCTGCAGGCAGCCCGACTGCAGTCGCAGGACCCTCCCATTTTGGAAACTACTTGCCCCCTGGGAAAGCAGCCTTACCACTAGGAGGTGTGCCTGTGAACATTTCTGGCAAGGGCGAGCCCGACCCGGGAGTGCTTATTTTCTCTGGCTTCCAAGAAAGTGTGGGGTCCAACTAGGTGCTCCATTAGCAGCTGCTGAAGGCTCATGAGCAGAGAAGGCCCCCACACTAGGGCCATGCCCCTTTAGTGGCACAGGGCTAAGGGTTCAGCTGGGCAGCCTTCCCCCAATTTCTTCTTCCATATTTTGACTTTTGTTAGTCTTGTCCACTAAGGAGACCACATTGTGGTGGGTATCTTAGCATCCATCAGCACAAGGCATAAAATGAGGGGGTGAGCTCTTTCCCTCCACCCTACCTTGTCTTTCCCTAGTTGCCCTAGTCACCCAGCCAACCCCAGGTCTTTGTACAGCAACCTGCTGCCCAACTGTGACACATGCTAGCCTTTACAGACATGGGAGCACTGCTCCACTGCCGTCTCAGTTCCTCCCATCACATGACATGCTTGCGGGGAGGGTTAAACGGACATACACTAAACACAATGGCGGTGAGCACATGTACTTTATTCATTTGTTACTTTCTTTATTGGAGGCACTTTCTGGGGATGAGAATTCCAGTTTTCTCATCCTTCTCTAGACAGAGGGAGAAAGGGGAAACTGCCCTGCCCTCAGAGGCACTGTGCTGAAGGTGGAAACACTGAACCAGTGACAGCAGCAGCAGGGCAAGCGTCAGATGGCTCCCCCCTGGGCCTGCCACCCCCAACCTCCAAATCCAGTTCCTCTTCCTTTTCTCTGAGCCTAGGCCTCTGGAGAATCAGGCTCAAAGATGGCCAAGGAGCACCCCACTCACTGGCTCAAGGTCAGGAAATGAAGCCCTGGATGTTGTATTTTTCTGTCCCATTTTCCTGGACCTGGTTTCCCTAGGAATTAATCTGTTTCCTTCTTTTGTCCTTACAGGGGCAGTGGGGGGGGGGTTGGGGTAGGGGCTTCTTCTGGCACCCCCAGGAAGGCTAGCAGCAGACAGGTCTCTTGAGTCTTTAATCCATGAGTGGAGGAGCCAGGGCGTTTTCCTTGCTTGCCTCTCTCCGTGCCCAGATTCCTGCTTTTTTATAGGTGTGTGTGTGTATGGTTTGTTGCCTCTCTCCATGCCCAGATTCCTGCTTTTACAGGTGTGTGTATGTGTGTGTGTGTGTGTTGTGGTATGTGTGTGGTCTGTTTCCAGGCATTTAAGGCAGAAAGCTAGATTGAGTTGTTAGAGCTGAGGGGTGGAAAGCTGAAAGCTGGCCACCTCCACCCAGGGCAACCTGARTTCTCTCACTTACCTCTTCTCCCCCGCTGCCTGGTCTGCAAGTGTGCTCCACGGAGCCTGAAATGCTCAGGGCATGGGATTAAGGGGAGCCAGAGATTCAGAAACAAGGCTGCTTACAAAGACCAGCTCTTTACTGCGAAATCTTTCAAATACCACACAGCAGCAGTTTCTTCTCTACATTGCCAAGGCCCACTTGTCAGAATAGTGCATAAGATAGCATTTTTCTCAACAGCGTGGGCGCTGCAGAGGTTCACGCGCGCGCGCTCTTCTGGTGGGGGCGTCTCTCCCTTGAGCACATCAGTAGCTGAGTAAGGGGCAAGGGGGGGGGGCTCTAATGCTCACAGTCCAGGCCGGGGGAGGACTCCATCTCCTAGGTAGGTTCTGGAACACACTCTCGTGTGACAGGCCCACAGATTCTTGCCCGTTCAGGATCCAAAAACAAGGAGGCTCTGATCAGGATGTAGTCTGGGGGATGTGTTAATGCTAGCTGGGGGGTGCAGATATAGATACACTGGGTGTTGTGGAGGCTTTGGTGTTTCAACACTGGGGAGCTCTGTCTCCCATGATGGGGACAGATGAACTAACTGTGGCAGCCTCTGCCACCTGCCTCTACCCCCTGTCTTATTGCACAATTCTTCAAGCTTCAGGTGACTCAGCTCATTCACCTCAGGGAGGTGGGGTGACCTCTTCTCTAGGCATGACAGGCACATTTCCAGGGAGGCCCTCCATTCCATCTGAGGCCTCTGGCTCTAGGTTGAGTGCTCTGGGACAGCCAGAGGGGCTGCGGGGCTCAGGAGAGGTGAAGACAGCGGAGTGCATCCCTAGTCCCCACATGCCACAAGGCTATGACCATCAACTTGAAAACAATCTCAGGATGTGGCCATCAGACCCAAGAGCCTCTGAGGTAACCCGGCTCCCAGGAAGTCCTTTGGGTGCTGCGGTGTCCTGCTGGGCAAGGTGAAAACTCCAGAAACTTTATGACTCAAGGCTTCGTGTGTGAGACTGGGCTGATGAAGCTCTGGAGCCGAAGGGTGGCACCTCTTCACAGGTGGAGCCTGGCACTCTGGTTTCTAGCCTACTACCCTGCGGGGAAGGGGGCATGGCGATGAGGTGGGCAAGGTCCTGGCCGTCCTGAGCAAGGAAGGCTCAAAGTGCTGACAGTGCTGGTGCTGGCCATTCCCCTGCTCCCGCTGTGCTGTACTCCCAGCTAGGTAAGCCAAGGGACCTGACGGGTGCTTTCCGGGTGAGAGAATGAGGCGGGGAGAGAAACGTGGTCGTTGGAACCAACCAGCCTTCCGATGACAGGCCATTTGGCACAGGACACTTGCACTCTTGGCAGTATGTGCCAGAAAGGGCAAAGGAGAGGCACCCAGTCCACAGACAGGCCGACCCCACAAAGGCCTGCCCACCCAGCTCCATGCCTGTCTCTGGGCTGGGGTTGCTCTTACCCATCTGCTTGGTGAAGGGTTGTATTTCTTGGGCGACTTGGGTAGGTCAAGAATAAAAAAATATTTTCTGTTTAAATATGAAGGGGGGAAAAACCTGCCTTAAAAAACTAGACCTTTTAATCAGGAGCGCAGTTTGAAAATGCTCACCGAGCTTTTCCACAGTGTATGTGTGAACAGCCCTAATGGAGGTCCCATGAGAGCCGGGTAAGCCCGGCCCTGTGCAGGCACCTGGCTCTCCTCCTGGAGCAGAAGGGTTGAGGGGCCTCGGCATCACTGGGACTTCCTGCACCTTCTCTGTAGGCTGGAGCTCTGGGCACACCCGAGAGTCTTCCTTACAGGGAGAAGAGGAAGCCCAGCTGATGACAACCCCAGCCGGATGGCCTCGGAAGGCCAAGACAGCAGGGTTAACTGACAAGGTTCTGTTCCTGGTACTTGCGCCGGCGGGCACACCGGGGACAGCCCTTCCTCACCACAGCCTGGCAGCTCTGATGGAAGACAGTTCTGCATTCTGCACACCTGAGGAGAGAGCATTGGGTGTTGCTGGTGCAGTCATCTAGGTGTGCCTGGGGCCAGGGCAGAACCAGAGAGGCCAAGTTCTGTCGGCAGCTGGCGCCCACACGTGCTGCCCTCCAATTCTTTTGGAAAGCACGTCAGACACTGAGCCCATAAGTGACCCCCATGCCCACTGACATGCCCATGTCACTCTTTGCCAGCGCTGCTTGACTGCTTATATGACTTCTAGCCTATCTACAGAGCAGTTTAAACAAGAGCCCAGGCCCAGARCCAATCTGGCTGGTTTACCTACTGATTACCCCGTGCTCAGCCTCCCACTCCTTCGTGGACAGAGGGAAGAGCGGGGCATGACCCAGCTCAGGGGCTTCTACTAATGTGTGGTGTCCACTGAGCTAAGCCATGCCAGTGCTCCAGGGCCATACTCCGTCAGCCCCTCAACCCATCTGTAGACTGAGTCAAAGACACCCCACTTCAAGAGGCAGCGGGGGCTGAGGTGGCTGTGGATGCTCAGTAAGTCCCTGCAAAACATGGGGATGCCGGTCAGCCTGTGGCTGTGGGGCAGCTGGCTGTGTACTCGTACCTGACTGTGGTGTCAAACTCAAAGGGAAAGATGATGTCCTGGTGGTGGCAGATCTGGCAGATGAAACCTCGCTGGGTGCAYAGGTCACAGTGGTAGACATGCTGGGAGGCAAATTCAATCAGGGCTTTGAGGAACCCTTCATACACTCCCTCTGCAATCTGCGGAGTGAGTGGAAACCAGTCTTAGTGCCCCACTGCACCACCACAGCACCTACCTCAGAACTGCCCTGGCTCCACACGGACAAGGAGGACCCCCTGCATCAGGCTGCTGATGCGGGCATCAGTCCGCACCTTGGGTCGGTGGGGCATGGCACTTATGGATGCTGTCCTTGAAGGAAAGGCCTGTCTGCTCTTACCCTGCTGGAGCCCCTGGTTAGTCAAGAGGTGGAGGACAGGAGGGCAGTCATTCCGAGGGATGGCCTGAGTTAAGGACAGGTGTCCTTCTGCTATCTCTGTGATTTCTTCAAGATTAAGAACCTACTTAGGAGTCTTAGGGGCGGGGAGCACGGCATGCTCACCTGCTGGAGGTCAGCAACACTGAATTTGTGAGGAGACTCCAAGAGATAATTCCTGTGGCTTAGCCTGCAAAGACAACACAAGCATTTCCTCAGAAGGGCTTCCAAGGTCAGGCCTCCAGTTCCTGCTTGTCTTCCCCTCAGCCCTGCCTGTTAGCCAGCAGCACAGGTCTGGGTCGTCAGGCCGGCCACTGGTTCAAGTTAGTCTTCTGAGCTCCTGTCTGAGCTACCCAGGACACTGACTAGCCTGCAGCCCCTGGGGCAAGCTAAGTAACGTCGCAGGACACATGGGATTGTTTTGAGGGTTGAATAATTTACCGAACACACTCGCACACTGTAAACACATGACTAACAAGCAATGAGGATGATGTGTGTGGACACTTGGCCAGGAGCTGGGCTTACTATCTAGTCTCTGTAGTAATCCTGTGAAGCCAGTTCCATCTTAACTCCCACCTTGAGAAGACAGGAAACACAGGTTGAATGACTTGCCTGAGGTCACAGAGTTAAGAATCTGAGCTAGAACTTGAACATAGGACTCTGGGAGCCCAGTGTGGGTCTAGGATGGTGAAACCTAAACAACCTGGCAGGCTACACTGTACTCTGCGACTGAGGACTCCAATTTGCCCCCAGTAAGCCTCCAGCTTGCTGGGAACAGGAGGCTGCCATTTATGGCCAGGAAAACATGGAAGGGGGTTACAAGGATTGACCCTGAGTTGGCAGGAAGTATGGGCTGTGTGATGGAGACTTTTATCCCTGTCATYTTCTCTCTTCCCAGTCTTAGGAACCAGCAGGCCCTGGGCCTTCCCTGGGAGTCAATGACTCCTTGGCCTGTCATTCTCAGTGTGGTTTTGCAACTTATTTTCCTGTAAGGCTTGGTCAAGGACATACAGAGGTTGGTCAAGGACATACAGAGGTGGATACAGCCTGGCCTGGGCCTCAGTTTCTCTACCTGTACAATGAGGAGACCCCTCTTGGTGCTCTGTAACAAGTTACTGCCTAGGGAAGGAGGTGGGAGCCTGCCAAGGCCAGGGACCTGGGAGACTCGCATGGATGGCCATGGCCATGGTTGTTATCTGTTGCATCTGCGACCCATCTCCTCTGACCACCCCTTCACACACTAACTTCTGGAGCTTCTCAGCCTCCATCTTCTAGCTCCTGCTCAGGCTTGCTTGGAAGCCCTTCCTCAGGACATAGACAGTGCTGACCCAGTCATCTGCCTGCCTGCCTGCCTGCCTGTAGCTGGTTAAGGCCCAAACACTGAGTCCTCATGTGGCCCTCACCACAACTCAGAAAGGGCAGATAACCAGGACCAGTGGTCCATCTTATGGATGGATAAACAGGCTCAGCACCAAAACTACTTCCTGGAGCCGAGCAACACTCTAGGTCAGGCAAGTGCTGCTCCATGCTCTTCTCTTCCTCCGGGCTTCCTCTAAAAGGGACCTTTTAGGGCAAAGAGTGCTTGCTGCACAAAAAGGAGGGCTTGAGTTAGGAGCCCTACTACCTTGCAAAATGCTGGGGTATAGCCCAAACCCCAGCACTGTGGAGCAAAGGACACAGGACCACAAGGACTCACTGGCCAGCCAGTCTAGCTAAAAAACGGCAAGGTATGGGTTTGGAGACAGACTGTTCCCAATGAAGAAGACAGAGTGACTGAGCAGCTCTGGCCTCTGCTCTGGTGTACACGGGCCTGTGCAGCCTCCCTCCCCCATGTCCACACATACAAACAAAATTTTTAAATAAGATAGGAGTTCCACAGGCAGGTTTGTAGGGCTGTACCAAGGTGCAGACAGCAAGTCAGGGAGATAGAGACAGAGACAGAAATAGGCTGCCTTAGCACCCACCAAAGGTTGCTTGGAAACAAGTCAGCAGGTAAGGAGGGCGGCTGGGGCCAGCACCCAGGAGTCTCACTAGTCACCCATCTCCACAGATTAGGTCTTTGTGGGTGGCAGAAGGGAAGTGAGACGCTCCCACATGGAGATTTTATCCCTGGGCAGGGGCACAAAGTCTCTGACGCTCTGGCCTATGGAATCTCTGAAAGGAGAAAATAGGTCAATTTCATGGAAAAAAGTAGATCCATGTACTGGGCTGATATTAGGTGGCAGAGACCCCAAAAGGCTGTCTGTTCTTCTAGGCCCTATGTAAGGAGGTAAAGTTCCGGGAGTTCACTGGCTACTCTGGCAGAAAAGGGCTATCATCCTCTCTGATCTCCCCRAGACAGTGCACGCTGGCTCTGGGAGAACTGGCATATGCCTGGGCCTGAGGAGACATGCTCAGATGGTACAAGGCTAGGGAAGGATAGTCTGCAGGCACTGCTGGTCTCCAGAGAGCCAGCAAAGCAGACACAGACTCCATATTGGACAGTGCCTCTTGCTCCTCCCCAAGGACCACCCTCCTGAGGACCCCCAGAGAACAGCCTCAAAGAGCTCCATCTTTGCTCATGAATGCAGGGCCTGGCGATGTATGAGGCACTCACAGAGAGCCCTTGTAAGACTATGCTTAAGTGACGGTCACCCTCATCCCCTGAGCACCAAAGGGCCAGGCTCAGCGTGGCAAGGGGCTTCTGGAGGGCTCTTCTGGGTGCTACCCATTGCACCTGCTATAGAAGATCTGCAGAGAAATGCTGCCGAGGACAGGAGCAGCCACGGATGAGCCAGGCTAGCATCTCTCTGCTGCCCTTTACCCCTCTGCCCCTTCCTCTCCTCCTTCAGCCAAGGAGGCTGGCGCTGAGCTTTCCATTCACGGTGCTCTCCTCCACGGCCTATGGGTGCTGCTCCTCCGGCAACCCTCGTCCTCTTTCTCTCTTCCACTTCTGTTTACTTCCCGGGCTCACTTCAGAAGCCACTCCCTTCGGGATGTCTTTCTGATGTATCTCCCGCTCTTCATGTCAGGTCTCCTCTGTACACCTGGACCATCCGTCCTCTCCCCCACCCTCCGCCCTGGTGGGAGGTGCTGCAGGCTCACCTGCCTCCTACCAGATCAGCGGCTTCCTGAAGGGAGGTCTTGGTCTGCCTCACTCAGCACAACRCTCACCTRCTGCTTTCTGAACAGCTGTTCTCATAAATTTTTGTTAAACAACCGAATGACCATATGAACAAAACCACAAACTACCCTCAAAAGATGAAGTGATTTCCCACAGCCCAGTGGGAAGGTCCCAGCTCGGCTCTGGACACAGGTTTTGGCTGGCATGTCCCCTTGCAGGCACATGTGCATGTGAGGAGTGCTCACCTTTTGCTCAACTCCTTCAGAGCACCACTTCGGCACAGGCCCAGGTAGTCCCCCAGAAGTTTCAGCTGCTCCCGGCTCCTGCCGATGAGGTGCATGCGCTCTACGTGCTCATACAGCGAGGAGTTCACCAGCTGCAGGTTGATGAGGGGCTGCGCCCGGATCTGGGCCAGGAACTTCAGGGCCTGCCGGCATACCTGAGAAAAGCCACGAACACCTTACCTGTCCAGCCAAGCCTTCTGGTGGACGTTGTGGTAGCTAGCTCAAACCTGCCTGCAGCCTGCACCCCTGAGTGGGGCTTTCCTCACGTTATAGAACAGAAAATAAGGTCAGACAACTGTGGCCCCTTGACCCAGGTCACACAGCTCAGAAAATGGCTGAGTCAATATCTGAAGCAGCCTGACTCTCAAACCCTATTGCTGACTGATTCTGACCATGCTGAGACAAGGGAGGGTCCCCTTTCCATAGGCCTCACAGACTTCCCACGCTTTCCTGTCCTCCCAGCCCCCTTTTCCTGCCTACAGGAAACATGTTGTCCTCTGGGTCCTAACTCAGGAACCAGGTGACTCCGCTGCCATCAAGCTCCAGCTCCAGGAAGCTACAGAGCAGACAGAGCTCTATGGCGTTCCCAAGTGCCCTCGGCTCGCGCCAGTACCCCAGGATAGTCTTACAGGCTCTTAGCTGTCCGTGCTCTCTACCACAGACCTGTGGTCCCTCTGCATTCCCTCATTTTCAGGACCTTCCCTAGGGAGAGGTGGCAGTGCTTGCCGCATAGATGAGGAAAGAGCCTCACAGACACTCAAATGGCTGGACCAACTCCCGTGGATGGCAGAGGCCAGCACAAGTGGTCTCTCCACGTGGGGACTGCCAGAAACTCTCTTTTCCATGGTCAAGAGCTAAGGTTTGCTAGAGGAAAATCAAAACACACTTCATGATATTATTTTGCGTTTAGACTAAAAGACATAAGCTTTGGCACAGGGCCTGGCATGCTGCACATGCTCAGGAATGGGAGCTGCTGCCACCACAGTGCAAGAGCCTACCCTGGTCCCATCGGCCCGAGGGGAGGGCCAGGGAACGTACAATGGGATCCTCAGGAGAGCTGCCCATATACTCGGGGACAAGAGCGACCTCTGGCTTCCTACGTCCCAATTGCCAGCAGCTGTCACCCCCACCCCAGCAATAAGGAATTCCATTTCCCTTGTGCCAGAGTCCTGAGGTAACAGCTCCCAGTCTGGGCAAATCCTAGTGGCTAACCCTGGTGGCTGGCGTCCAATTGTTACCCTCTAGGCTGAGCCCAGTTCTCCCCCAAACTCAGCATCTGACCCCAGGCAAGGGTCAGTTGAAACAACATCTGGCAATGTGTGCTAAACACTGCCCAGGACTGCCTTGGGACTTCATGCGCCCCGGTCTGTTCCTATCTTGTGGGCATGGAAGAGTAGACAGGCAAAAGCAGAAACTTGGTCCTGGGCTGACGTTCTGCCAGGTGCCAGCTGGATCTCAGCACAAGTGGGTCAGCCAGCGCAGTAGCAGCGAACAATGGAGTCCCAAATCCCGGGGCCAACTACTCTCAGTTTTGAATTTTCCTGTCTTCCCCAGGCCAGTGACTGCTGAGGGCGAACTGGGTATTTCCTGGTCCCAGAAGTACCTAGAACAGAACTACAGTGTCCCCGAGAGGGAAAAGATGAGGAACAGAGGTAGTGAGTGAGGCTCCATGGAAGCACGTGGCTAGGAGCAAAATAAAGCCAGTGTTGGGGGTTTCCTCTCCCCATGGGAGTGAAGCTGAGTCACCATCCTGGTACCTCAGGGCACATTCAAAGCCAAGACTGTTCAGCCTCAGGCTCTGACAGAAGTCAACAGCTTCCTTGTGTTTCTAGTCCAAGCCTTGTGAGAAAGCCAAGTCTGTTCCTGTGGAGGAGGACCCTGGACAAGTGGATTAGGAACAGGAGGTGTTAACAGGCTGCCTAGGAAGGAAAGGCACTGCTGACGGGCACTCTGAGGCTATCACAAGCAAGCTATCTCCTTCATAAGCACTTGGTACACACAATAAAGGTGCCCACAGGCCATGAGGGCTCAGTAGAGCCCCAGAGTGGGTGTGCATGCCTTTAGTCCCAGCACTCTAGGGAGGTGGAGGCAGGGGCAGGTGGATCTTTGTGAGTTAGAGGCCAGCCTTGCCTAGAGAGAGACTTCCAGGACAGCCAGGGCTACACAGAGAAATCCTGACTGGAAAACTGAAAACCAAAAGCCAAAGACCAACCAACCAACCAACCAACCAACCAACCAACCAACCAACCAACCAACCAGCCACAACAACAACAAAACAAAGAAAAGAAAAAAAGACGGCTCAGTAACTAAGGTGTCTATGGCCAAGCCTGGTGAGTCAGCCAGTTCAATCCCCAGGGTACATATACCGGAAGAGGAGAACAGACTCAGATAACACGTGTATGCACGTATAAGTACACATGCATAATAAAGATAAAACACCCAAAATATAGTATTAAATAAACAAAATGTGGTAAAGCAAGATGAGTCCATATACTTATGTAAACAAATACCCAGAAATCTCCCAAAATACTCTAAAAATCAGCACTGGCATTTTATAGCTGAAAAAGCTGATGCTCAGAGATTGAAAACTGAATAGGGGTCATCTTCAGCGACAATACCTAATTTTGATTTGTCTTTGGGCCTAAGTTGTAGGTGTCAAATAATAACCATATTGCATGACCTAGAAAAACACTTTCTCTTTCCTGCAGCAGGTGCAGTCGGCTTGGCCCCAGAGAGTCTGCAACTGCAAGGCTCGCTGAGGGGTGCAGCCTTAGTCTGCCCCCTACCCGTCTCCGCCAGTCTGTCCGGCCATCAGTGAGCCAAACCTACTTTCTCCCTGACCAACCTTACTGCCAGTGTCTGGAACATCTCTGTGGCCATCTTAGCTTTAGGGTACTGTCCTTGGGTGGCCACTGGGGAGCAAGGAGGAGTTTTACAAAGCCCTGTTCAGGGGCTGCAGATAAGACACCAAGCTTTCAGTCTATACCTCAGGCCTGAACCAGTGAGCTTGGCTTCCCTACAGCCAAAGTCCTGCACACAGAGAGCGGCAGCCTCCGGGAGAGCATTCCTCAGCCGCTGATCGGCCCTGTGTGGCCAATGGCAGCCTGGCCTGGATTCTTACCGGGCGCTTGGTGAGGTCCCAGTTGTGGATGATTCTGGCTGGAATCACTGAGGCATCGTCTTGGTGGCAGAAGTCACAGTAATACAGGCCAGAGAAGGCACAGAGCTTGGGTCGTACAAAGGAGAAGCCGATCTGTCGGGAGCAGCCTAGGGAAATGGACGGTGGGTGAGTAATGAGGGACAGAGCCAGCTTCATGGGACATGGAGTCGGCTGTAGTGAGAAAGGCACGTACAAAGATAAAAGGAGAGGACCGGTTCCTCAGACCTCCGTCTATCAAAAAATAAATATACAATCTTTTATACCACTCAACCTCACCACTTACAATAAAAACCTTTGTGGTTGCTTTTTTGTTTGTTTGTTTGTTTTGAGACAGGGTCTTACTATTATGTAAGGCTGGTCTTGAACTCAGAGATATCTGCCGGTTTTCTGCCTTTCAAGTGTTGGGATTAAAGGCTTGCACTTTGTGCACCACTACAGCTGGAAAAACTTGTTAATTATGACAATGTGGTATTAAATGATTATTGCTGGGTCTGGGAGCCCTGGGAAGCTGAGGAAGGAGGATTCTGAGTCTGAGGTCAGCTTAGGGTTACACAGTAAGAACCTGTCTCAAAACAAGCTCACAGGAAGACATGTCAGGTCACACCAAGACTAAGTGATAGGTGGCACTCAAAGTTGGGTTTGGTCACCAAGTCGTTGTTCTCCACTGCCACCTGTGTCCACTAGCTCCTCTGCCTGCTCCCCACTGCCAACCTGTACCCCTACTTCCCCATCGGGACTCAGAAACAGCAACAAAGCTAGGACCTGACTAGTGAGGGAGCTGTGGAGAGGACGCCAGCAGGACAACATGGCCTAGACAGCAGCAGATCTCAGGACAGTGGGCAGTGACAGCGGCAGCCATGTGGTCAGTAGTTTCTCCATACCAGAGGGCAGAGAGTCAAGGATCAGGAGTGCCCAGGGAAAAAAGGTAGTGTGGGGAACAGGTTCCTTTAGTCTTGGGCCAAAGAGCCAGCTCTCTTGCTGTTGAGCTGCCTCGTTCACACCTTTACCCAACTCTCCTAAGATTCTATCTCACTGTATAACTTAGCTTCTGCCCGCTCTTTGGTAAGGTCTTTACAAAGTGTAACTAATACAAGTGCCCTGTAAACTGTGAGTTCCAACACAGGTATTACTGGTTGGCAGCCTCCTGGCTACTGGACAGTGCAGCGGTGTAGAACACCTGAACTTGGTATTCAGTCTCCAACAGCAGGCTGGCAGGACTGAGTTCTCCTTTATAGTACTCACACCCGCAGACAGAAGCCTCCCCCGTAGTTTGGACTGTGAGTGCAGGAGCAGGCAGGTCTGCAGGAAGCTCTGCTCAGCCCACCCTCCAGGCCTCGCCGCAGGCCACTTCCTTCCAGGCACTTGAAGCAGGCTTTCCTCTATGGTCTTATGGACTCCACCCCATCAGGCCAGCTCAGCTTTCAGCTCCATTCTTCTGCAACAGTGCAGTGATGTCTCTCCCAGACAGCACGTCCCGGGGACAGGTGGGAAGAGGTCCCAATGGAAGGGAGACAGTGGGACATCTCGAAACTGGGAGGCCCTCTGGAGTCATGCCAATGAGCACCAGTTCTAGGACACAATCATCAGCTCTGCCTCTTGAATACACTAAAAGCAGGAGACAAGCTTCTAGCTTTGGGCTCTGGTTTCCTCACCTATAATATAACATGAGGAAACAGAGGCTCCTAGTTCTACAAGGATGCACTGAGCAAAGAGTAAGATAATCCAAACAAAGTGCCTGGCTTTGTGCCCAGCACAGGGTCAGATCCCACGATGACCCCGACACAGCCGCATCCTTCCCACGGAGTCATACACAGGAGAGAAAAGCACAGCACAGGAAAGCCAAATGGGGTGGTGGCAGATGCCTGTAATCCCACTACGTAAGAGGCCGAGGCAGTAGGAATTCAAGACCAGCTTTGACTACATAGTGAAACTGCATCTCAATTAAAAAAAAGTGTTGGGGGGGGGCACAGTAACACATGCCTATAATCCCAGTATGTAGAAGGCAGGAGGACCAAGAGTTCAAAGCCAGCCTAGGCTACACAAGACATGTGGGTGGATGAGCCCTCAAACTGTGGAGCAATATGTTGCCCAATACAGTGGCTCAAAGTCAGAGGTTGCCTTTATACTTATGTAAATGGAAAATCCGGCTCGTGGCTACACACAGCCACCCTTTAGGCACACAGTGGCCGCATGTAACCTGGAACCACAGTTGGAAAGCAGTCCCGGGCATTTTCCTCATTACAGAAGCCCGACTGGCAGCACTGAATAGCACGCCTTACAAAAGCGCGCGCGCACCTGTGCTTGGGAAGGGTCCTACACCCTTGCAACTAAAGCATATGCAGTGTAGCAATGAAGAAGGAAGGCCCAGGAAGCAGGACTGCCACCCACAGGTCCCACCCAGCATCAGGTGTCAAAAGACAGGCAGGGGCTGTGCGCAGGGGCACTGTGGAGGAGCAGAGGCTGCAGCATAGGCGCAGTCTGCTGTAGTGTTGGGGGCCCAAATTGAGGACTCCAAAGGAGGAAGAACACAGGCGGCTGGGGGTGGTGGGAGAGTCAGTCAGCACCTGCGCAGAAGCAGCCCTGGGAGTCGAGGCCCTTCTCGGTCGGGATGGCCACAAGGTACTGTAGCAGGAAGCCGTTCTCCCTGGTGGCAAACTTCAGCACCTCCTGACAATTTTCATCCAGACTCCCACCAAGTGTCACCGCCTCCTCTGCTGACTCTAGGTAAGACGCCAGCACTTTCCTGACCAGGTCTCTCCAGTGGGCGGCCTCCTCAGTGTTCTTGGCCTGCAGTTTCAGGACAGCCTTGGCCGTGATGATTTTGAAGAAGGCTGGGCCCCCAAGGCTGGTGTCTGGCAGGATGTCTCGGATGGTCTCCACTCCATGRCTATCACTTAGCATCTTCTCATTGTTTCTCACTCGGAAACATTTCAGAGACTCCAAGGAAAGGGAAAAGATATAGGGGACCCAGGTCCGGTCTGCATACAGGTACAAAAGGGACTCTTTGATAGCATCTGGCTCTGGAACCTGGGCAGATGTCCAGTCCAAGTGCAAGCCCTGGGCACCTGTGGGCTCTGGGTGCAGGGCTGGATAGGGGGGAAGGCAGGCTGGTGGGGCATCTGGGGCATCCTCAGCTTGGTCTGGGTACTGGATATTCACCCACTCATCCTCCTGCTGAGGGCGCACCTTCTGTAGAGCCTCCCGCACACGGTCAAGCCAGTCCTCAGCCTCGTCCTGGGAGGAGGCACGGAGAGCCAGCTTCTTGCCCGAGAAGACCAACTCAAAACGACCATCGCTATGTGCTGGCCCCACGGCCTCGCACCGTAGCAGGGAGCAGCTCTCCACACAGGTACGCTCCTCGTCACTCAGGTAGAGGCGGAGCTCCAACGGTGACAGCTCACAAAAGAATTCCTTCCAGATGCCCATGGCTCCCCGCCGGGCGACTGTGCCAAGCTTCATGAGGCCCCGGAATGGATTGGACAGCCCTAGTGGAAGAAAAGAAGCACTTTAGACTACGGGCCTGTCCCTTTTTAGTTCAAAGTCACAAGTGGTGCCCAATGTTCTGTGGGAGAGTGACTGCCACCAGAGGCTGGTCCGAGGTGCTTTCAGATGGGACCCTGCAACTAGAAGGAATAGTTTTTTTTTTTTTTTTTTTTTTTGCATATCACCACCTGTCCTTCACAGGCCTCCTGCTGCACCTCCCCTCCCCCCTTATGTGCCTATGCTTCCCACCCTCCCTCCACTGGCTCAAGGACAGCAATCTCTCCAGCAAGTCTCTTCTCGTTCTCTACTGGGGGTGGGGGTCATTCCCATCAGTATGCTGCCACCTTTCTTCCTACACTCACAAACCTTAACTCGATTCCGGTCACTGCTAAAAGTGATGCCCCCTAAAGCCCTCATCTCTAGCCTCTGTTTCCCTGACCTCTCAATCCTGGAGCATCTGGGGCTTGGTACTTGTGCCTCGGCTCCATGGCCACCCTCCTTCTCGCTGTTCTCACTCGCTTTCAGGGATTTACATGAATGTGTGTATACGTAAGTAAATACTAAGAGCCCAAGCCCTTCTTGTGGCCCAGGGCCCCCGATTTCGCACTACCACTGACCGCTCCCTGGACTTGTCAAGCATGTCCCAGAAGAGCACTGGGAACCTTCTTCTGCCTGCTTGGAATGCAGAGCACCTCATTCTCCAACCCTCCACCTTGAACGTCACCTCATCGGTGAGGATGGCCTCCGTCACATTATGACGACTTCTCTCCCCTGACCACTAAGGGTCACTTCCCCGTATCACCATTTGACCACAAACATTTACTGGTCAATTTGCCTATGTTGTGCCGGCTGAGGAGCAGGAAGTAAGTCTCAGGAAGATAGGACACTGTTCTCAGCTCCAGAGGCAGTGCAGGGCACATCTTAGATGGTACCTGGCCCGCTCACAGAATCGCTACTGTGTGAGTAAGAGGCCGGGCAGGTGAGTAGGTACCTACGCGCCACATACTGCTCACTGTTCCCCACTTCCCTGGAACTGCCGCAACCGGAGTCGGAAAGACACACGATCCTCTCTCTTCCAGGCTGAACCAGTGACTGACAGCCTAGCAGCCTATGCTTGAGGCACTGGTTCTCTGGCTGGGGTAGAGACTCTCAGCCATGAGAGACAAACCAAGAGAAGCCAACGGGCTTTGGCATAATTCTCTGCCAAGTCCCTACCATCAGGAAAGATAGAGACCAGTGTTGGGCAGTCTGTAGGTGTGGTGACTCATGCATTTAATCTCAGCACTCAAGCGGCTAAGGTGGGAGGACGGTAGCAAATATGAGGCTAATTTAGGTTGAACAGTTGAGATTCAGGCTAACCTTTGCTATAGTGTGAGACCTTGTCTCAAAACAAAACAAAACAAAACAAAACACAACACCAGCTGGGTGTGGTGTTGCAGGCCTTTAATCCCAACACCTGGGAGACAGAGGCAGGTAGATCTCAGTGAGTTTGAAAACAAATGGTCTACATTGTGAGTTCCAGGACAGCTAGGATTACACAGTGGGACCCTGTCTTGAAAAAAAAACCAACCAACCAACCAACCAACCAACCAACCAACCAACCAATACATTTTGAGCTAATACAATTAAGCTAGGATTATTAGTGCTTTCTGGAATGTTCAGGGTGTGGAGGTTGAGCCACACTAGAAGCAGTGCACGGAGGAGGGCTGAGACAGAGGCAGGTCTGATAAGGGCCTTTAGGAGGAGCCACTGGAACAGCAGGCATTCAAGATCAGGCTTTCCTAAGAGCCGTGCAATCCGAGATGTCTGGGTTGAGTGCTTTCAGGGTCCTGCAGACTGAACTTAGGGCTTCACGCCTGCAGTCAGTGTCTGATCACTGAGCTATATCCCCAGTATGTCTTTTGATTTTTTTTTTTTTTTGAAGCAGCATTTGGTTAAGTTAATCAAGCTAGTCTTTAACTCACTCGTGTTCTATAAACTTGAGAACTTCCTGCTTCCGCCTACTGAGCAGCTGATTTTTACAAGACTTTAGACCCGGAAGGGCTTTGCCATCCTGTTTCACAGCATAATTTTATTGAGAATATTTCCATTTCAATATATGATATAAACTAGGAGTAATGGCACTTACCTGAACCCAGAACTTTGGAGGCGAACCAATAAAGA
>BDUI01004560.1:14516-26185 GCA_002335545.1 Apodemus speciosus
ACATGTCAATGGTCAATGTCACCGTAGTGAATGACTCATGGTTGAGATGATGTCTATTGCTCTCTCGTGCTCCTACAGAAGTGCTCTTAGACAAAACTGTCATTTCGTGTGATAACCATAACAAATTCTTTAGAATTTCCCAGTCTTGGGGCTTACATTCACTGGAGGGATAAACCTCTGCAGATTTTAAAGTAGCCCCTTCCTTCTCCTCTGGACTACATAGTCTGTCCCAGCCTGCTTTCTCTAATGTAATGTACAATAAACTTAGCAAATGGCTTTATGCCAAGAAGGATATGATTCTCTCACATATTAACATATTTGGTCACTCACAGTGGGTTTTTCTGGTGGTATCTCATCAACAGGTGATTACCATATACATTGTGAATATTCCAAACAGAGTGCAATTGACAGTGGCAAAGAGAAGATGATGGTCATGAAAGATGACATGGAACTCATGCTGCCTAGAAAGGCATGTAATGTTCCATTTTCTATATTTAGATATAAGGAACAGGTGACTGTTGGTAATGGAATCCTGGAAAGTGAGTTATGGGGAAAAGGGGCTGTGATGTACTAAAGTTAATATTTCTGCAAATCTAGTGCACATTTATGTTTAATTGTAGAAACAATAGTGAACTAGTTGTGTGTAAGAATATGGATAATTTGAAAATTTATATTTAGCCAGTTTGGAAGCTGAAATTCCTTACAACTTAGGTGATGATAATGATGATGATGAGGATGATGATGATGATGATGATGATGATGATGATGATGATGATGTGTGATGGTGATGATGATGATGATGGTTGTGGTGGTGGTGGTGGTGGTGGTGGTGTGCTAGTGAGAGGATACAGGTACTTATAGTCAGTTCTAAACACCTGAATTTTATTAGTGGAACTCACATGGGGGAAGGAGAGAACTGACATCTGTGTTTTACTCTAATATCTACATATCCAACACACACACACACACACACACACACACACACACRCGTAACACACACGTAATACACAAAAACACATGCACACAACTTATGTTTCAAATAATTTTCAGAAGTTTCAGTATTTTCAAAAGGCTCATTCCTTTACACTTCTAGACCACTCATGAAAATACATTTGAAATAACTTTTACCATAATATGA
Source organism: Apodemus speciosus (assembly GCA_002335545.1). Lineage (NCBI taxonomy): Eukaryota > Metazoa > Chordata > Mammalia > Rodentia > Muridae > Apodemus > Apodemus speciosus. Next base: position 15,655 of record BDUI01004560.1, read on the forward strand.
TTATGACAGACACTATCATGAAAACACACCATATCATATAACCCATAACTGGGGTGAGCCTCATTCTATCAACAGAAAGCCTGGTATAGCACAGGAAGGAATTTATCTTCATCTAGATGGTCCTTCTGTCACTAGACACTTTCTTATATGCAGACACTTAGTGAGTTCAAGTAGTACCTTCTTGAGAATCAACAAGATGAACCAAGGAGTAGCTGGGCATTCAGGGAGTTGGCTCACCCCTGACTACATTCTGACAGCTCTAAGTCCCTTATTACCTTTCCACTCCTGGCCTGAGGGTCCCATCTTGCCTGCTTTGATGTTATAACTCTCTCGGTTTTCTCTGACATGGCCATTTCTAGTCCAAGTATTTCTTCTCTGGGTCAGAACTGGTCTTAGATGCCCACTCCAGGAATGGAGCTGAATACATCAATGTGGGTAGTGTAATAAATTACTTCTTAAGGGCTTTTGTGGTCACTTAGGTATCCATTGGATCTTTGGGGTACTAGGAACACCATTAGTTGTGAAAGAGGAGAGAACTGCCTAAATTAACATAGGTAGAGTGATGCAGATCTGTCATTCCATCAGGGTCAGCCTCTAAAGACCTTGCTCCATCAAAATGCTCATGGGAGACTTTGAGTGGTGATGGTGGATTTAGAACTGGTGAGATACAGTGGATACACTGTAGCTGTTATCAAAAAAAGTGTTTCAGTACAGAATGGAAGAAGTTGGTGGAAGAATGAAGGGTCACATTTGGGATTGTGGAGTCTCAAGTATATTTATTTGCTGAGGAGAAAGTGGAAATAGGGAAGCAGTGAATCCAGGAGACAGACAACAAAGGGCTTCAAGAAAACAGAGATGGCTATAAGAGGATTCAGACCCTTGCAGAGGCATTCTTGGGTGGCATTCACCCATTAATGGTATGTGTAATGGCTCCATTCCTTATACTTCCTCTCAGAGCTTAAGAAAAACCATCCAGTCTCTGGACATGATATGAGCTTGCCATATATCACTTACCAAGAAGCCTCTTTTAACCCTTTAAAGTCTGAATCTTTATTCAGTTCTATATTTACAGAGAATTTCATGAGAGTAATCATAATAATACCTTTGAAAATTACATGAGGTATTATGTAGAACTAAATTAAATTTCATCCTTTAGAAAAAAGAATGTTTCTTACATAATATGACTTGTTCTAAGCAGACTATGTGGAGTTTGTTAATTCTGCCTCATACTGATGTAAAATTTTGTACTCTCTAGGACATTGGAAGCTGCCCTCCAGTGTTCTCATCATGATTCTGAACACACTGCCAAAATGGCAGTGCATTCTCTGCTATAAATATGGGCTTATGCTTCTTCCAGAAGGTTCTCTCCTGTAGGAAGTTTGCCATCTGGAAGGCCCAGCAAGGATTGATCCTCGTTAAAACAGCATTTTAACAAGCCAGAGCCTCTGCACAGGGAAGTGGGTTTATGTTTCCAGTGACTGTCCTTAAAGTAGTTATGGAGGTCGGCATCGATCAATACATCATTCTGATCACATGTGTGTTCTCAGGGGACCCATTAGCTGGTGATGATGACTAGTCATCATCTTCCTTTAGACCAGAAGTCCTGGGCCACAATTTCTAACCCTTTAAACTGTCCCCACCCCTTCACCCTCTTAAGGTAGATAGATGGAGCTTCAGAGTTTGTTGTACAGAGGTCTCTATGAAACATCATCAGCTATCCAGTGGCAGCTATGGGTGGCATCTATGACACCCATTCCCTTTAATAAAGAAAAGGAGGAAATGCCTGGTTCCATCTTGTAGCTTCTGCTTTTTCCCTATTCTCAGATAAGGCCATAGAGACTCCTTTCGAAATAGTTGTATTCATTTAATTCCTTGCAGCATCATGCCATGCCATCGATGGCCTTTTGCTGTAAATCCCACACACTTAACTACATGGTTACCGTAAGGGCTTAGGGTGGACAGCATCTGAGAGCAACTGCTCCATGCTATAATGGAATAAATATGGTATAGGACTATGGCTAACCCCCCTGTGATAGAGCGGAAAAATCCATATAAGCCATTATTTTCCCTATGCCTCTTTGCTGGTACGATCATCAGGAAGGAAAATAAGTGGGATACTTCTTGTTTTGGTAGCCAGGATGCCCGCTTGATACAGGGGGTGCCTGCAGTTTATTTTTATATGTCATACTTCTTGTCACCATGAATTTTAGTTGGGTAAGGTTAGAGCTGAAATTGAAGTCCAAAGCACCAGAAAGAACTATGCCTACAGCTGGATGCTTAGAGTACTTTAAAATTTTTTTCTAAGCATCCATATCTGATTAATTCTCCTAGGAGACTTTCTGATTCAATCAAGGGCAACATGACCACCTATGCATCTGTGTGATTAAATGGCTCCGGGCTGGCTTTGTAAGACTAACTACAGAAGAAGTTTGTGTCACTGACCTATCAGAAGTACCTGCTGCCTCTCCTCCTGTCACTGGAGAGAGTCGTGAAGGGAGCGGTATTGTAGTCTACTCAAATCCTCTCCTCTCATCATTAGTCATGATGTTTCCCAAGGATGTTGGCAGGAACCACCCCCTCCCCAACAGGTACTAGGTGGATAAAATACAGGGGTGTGAGTTTCAGTGTTCTTGAATTCTTTCCCTGTCTGGGTTCACTCAGATTCCCAAGGTCAAGTCACTTCCGAGGCCCCCTCAGCTCCGTTGCTTCCCTCCATCCACCTTTGAATCCTGTTGCTCCTCACTACTGATGAGACATGCTCAGCACACTTTAATTTCTGTGTGTGATTCTATCTCTATTTTTCAGCGTTTTGCTGCAACATTCTGGGAAAGCGTGGTTTAAATTCCCTACAATCCAAATCATTTTCTAGTTTACTTAGAAGTGATTCTGAAACAGTTGGTCCCTGGAAGTCTGACAACTTGATAAAATGTATCTTTCAAATCAACCTGGTGCTGCCTTTATATATAGCTAAATCATCCAAATCCGGGGTGCCGAGCTAAGAAGAAGCAGAGAAGTTCTTTCTCTGGCTGTCTGTCACTGTGGGTCAGAAAATACACAGCTGTGCTCATGTGTGCTCACCCAAGTGTGGTCTCTGGGGAGAGAAATAAGCATCGGTTTTTGACAGGTTTATCTGCTTTTAGCCAATAAGAAATGGTTTCTGCAGTGATGTGCATTGGACAAGGGTGGTTTGAAAGACTTAGTGTCAAAATCAGAGACCAATATAAGGTTGATGGAGAAAAGAATTGATATATATTATGTATCATGATGAAAGTTAGAGGAATGAAGAGCAATTCTGAGCATTCAACACCAACAATGGCAGTTTCTATTGCTTGTTAAAAAAAATAGGTTGGTCTGTATTTGACCTGATGTAGCTTTTTTTTTAATAATGCCAAGCTGAGGTTGATGTGATAGAACTAGTGCCTTCCTCATGTCAATCAAAGCTCACAGACATGGCAACCTCACTGATGTTTCTACAATGTGGTCACAAGACATTGTTCAGAGAAAATACAGTGGTCGAGAGCATAAAGAAAATATGGGTTCATTTCAAAATATGTGTCTTACATCCAAGTTTCTGAGTGCCAATCATAGAATTTGGATAAATTTCTCTTTTAAGGTATAACACTGAAAACAAATCAATGTGTCCTCAAATAATGCCTGTACTTGACAATAGTAGAAGAGGATTAATCAGAAAGATGAGGACAGTGGTTAAGCCAATGGGTGCTTAGATACGAACAGGTCCAAGAGTGCTATTTGCAATTGCATTTATCCTCCACCCCTGTGTGATGCTTGTTTCCCTAAAGAATAGGCCTGACAGCAGTCTACAACAGAGTTCCTTATCCTCATAAGAGCATGCAGGACCACAAAGAGCAACGGTGGTTCTCACCTTATCGCGTCAGTCAGGTTGCTGGGAAACCAAGAGAGCAGACATAGAATCCTTGCACTGATAAATAGAAACAAATGTAGTAAGTACTGTGATATATAACGCTCACAGGAATGTGGGAAGCACATGTAAGCATGGTTACTATCTGATATAAGTCCGGGCATTCTATGCTGCTTGTAGCCTTAAAAATAATTTGAATTATTTAGGTTTTGATAGTGTTCAAGCACATGATGAATTCCACGCACTTTTGTGAACCTCCTAATCAATTTTCCTAATAGGGAATGTTCCTAATTTTCAAAATATGAACAATATTCCAGGGAGGTTGTTGGAATCAAGCCTGTGTTTGCTGCTGTCCCGAGTTGAGTTACCCCAGTAAATCTGGCTCTTGGCCTTCTGGTTATGTTGGAGTGAGCTTCTAAGGAAGGCAAGCCTGGCTTTTCATCCTGCTTCTATGTTGTTTTAACACCTTGGTATATAAGCTCTCCCAATCAGGATAATAATGTCTACACAAAGTTCTCAGAGAATCATGTGAGCAAAATATGCATAGCTTTTTTGCTTAGCTATGGACTAGGAAGTGCACAGTTAACAACTCCGTCATTGTCCTGTGCTCTGTGAGGCCCTAAGGACAGGCTATGACTATATCCTGTCATTTCTAATGAATTTTCACATTGCTAAAAGCATTTCATTAAAGAATGACCATAGTTAGAGTTGTCTTCAAGAGTCAATGACCCTGAGTGAAGTATGAGTTGGTGAATGATGCTTTTCTGTGTTCGAAGGCCCTATGGATGAGGGCGGACCTCCTAGCCAAGCAGAAAAGATGACATCTGGCAAAGGGAATGCTTCTACTGTAATGATATGATTGGTTTGCTGTGACGCTAGGGAAGAAAGGAGTGAGGAGAGATGGGCATGTTCTATAGAAAGCTTAGAAAGCAGAAATGGAAAAACAATCCTACACTCCATGCCCAAATGACACCTCTGTGTTCATTGCTCATTCGTGCTTTAGGTCGTAGGACAGGTAGAATGTGAGCAAGGGAGATGTTCCTGTGGGTTAAATGACCCATGTTCATAGGCTCTCTCTTCTTCCCCCGAAAAAGAACTACTTCTGAAGACAAGAGCCGAATGCTGACTCCCTCAGGGAGCCATGTTGTGCAATGCGATGACTGAGCCCCTACCCAGCAAACAGAACAAGATGGGACTGAAGTAAAGGTGTCTGTACGCTTAATTATAGGAAGCCAGGCAACGTGTGGGAGGAAGTGATAATCAAAACCAACATTTCTCTTGTTCTTATTAGTCATTTTTTTAGTTAGGATACTTGGTTTCTTTTCAGTGTTAAGGACAACTTTTTGCAATAGTAAAGTGCTGAAGAGGTTGAGATTGAAAGAACTTTAATAATTTTTTTTTCTCTATAGCCATAATGCCTTGCATTATAAAGTTCTATGAAACTATGAAAGATATATTTTCATTTTGAGGACAAGGCAGAGGAGAGTGGTTTTCTCAAGGTTGTTTTGAAAAAGTATACTTCGCACATACTGAAGTTAAATCTGCAAACTCTAAGATTGGACACTGTGACTGCCTCAGACAGCCTTAGCTAGTAAATATACATCAAATAATTTATTGGTGCTTTCCTGATTACTGATTCAGAGAATTTAATACAACTTTGTGTTCTATCAGAGGATAAATTAAGGACAAGTTTTCAACTACTRTTTGTATTATACTACAGTGATTTTACTTACTTGTCCTTTAAAACTTCTAAAAAGAGAATAGGTTTGATAGGAAAATTTATTTTAAAAGCTAAACTATGATTTTTTAATGTAAACATTTAATTTTTATGTGTCAGATAAAATATGCAAACAACAGTGTGACTGAGATTGGTCTACTACACTGAACGGCATGATCCTACATACACATATAGAGTGACAATGTGCATCAAGAGTTGTAAGTCAAGGCCCTGATTTGAATAAATCACAGTCGTCACTTTCAAAATATGATGTACAACTTAATTTGATAGGTAACATTAACTTTCATTTTAAATTGCTATTCAATATCTTTCAAAATGCAAATATGACAGATAGTGTGGTCAGTGAGGGCAATGATCTTAGGAAATACCCACATCTCCCTTAAATCACCAAGTGAAACTCAGACTGTCTGTTTCTTGCCCAACGCAGGCATGTAAGAAAACTAATGAAACCATCAGTAAATAGACAGGTTCTGTGATTAGTGGATTATAGTATATATACCATATAGTTTGTAAAACATTATCCTAATCACAGATTGCCACTGGGTCATTTAGTCAGATGAATAATCATAAAATATTGAAAGTTCATTGAATTCTGATATGCTCTATTGCCCAGTAGGTGCCTTGCAATGTTGTATGATTTTATATTTCTAGACCCACCTGTGACATCTATATATATATATATGTATATTCAGTGTCTATCACGGCGCTTTAGATAAACTAAAACAAGTATAAAAAGGGATATTGCCAAACCATATATTATAAAATGGAATGCTCTCAATGTTCAATTACTCAGAATAGAGTGAAGAGTTTAAGAGGCACTGCTTAAAAAAAGGTGGGAAACTCCAAGTGGGTTTCACAAACTAGTTGTTTATACATGAAGATTAGCCCTGGAATTTTGTACTTGTATAGCTTGAAGAAATCTCTAAGGCAATCTACTGCATCCTTTTTATTGAAAGATGAGCAATCTATACAGACAAGCTAAACAACCCCACTTAAGAACTTGTAAGATCATCAAAGGAGATAACCCTCGTCTGCTGTTCTCTCCTTTCCCTTGATTACCTGTTGGGGTCATGGAATCTTTGAAAAGCTATGTGTCATAGAGCATGTAGGTACAGGCACTGCTATCAGATGTCCAAGTAGTACTTTTATGTCACCTAGCCAGGTACAGCTTTCGTCATCATCAAAACTTCACCCAGACTTCAACATTTCCAAAACTTTCATTTGTGTCTACCTCAGATAAAATCGCCTTTCTCATTGTTGTACCAGCAGGCACACCCTTAGAACTTCTTTGTATTTACTGTAATCTGTGAATATTGTGTTTTACAGCTTGTAAATTAGATATAGAATTGAATACTGAGACAGAGCAGAGGAGTATGAAAATGTTCAATTCCAGTGGGGGACCCGGAGAGCGGTTAAGGCCTGGTGCATATAATGTTAATATTACATTAAGTACTATGTTATTGCATGAGATGTTTATTGTTAATGTCTGTAGGGAGGATCCGATCCAAAGATTTCAATTTCAATAAACAGATTACACAGTTCCACCATATGCAATTAGGGAGGTGGTAATGAAATGGTTATAAGGTCTCTGGTGGGTCTGCCATCTTTTTTTAATTTTGTAAATAACATCAGAAGCATTCTAGAGGGAAGTGCTTATGCATTTATTTATTATTGATTTTTTAAAAATACATTTAACATTACTAGTTATTGCAAATCCTGTCTTGGTGAGTTAAAGAAGATAGGCAGTTTCTAGATTATTAAATGCAGGATGTATAGGGAATTGTGAAGTGGAGTCCTTCTTATAAATACATTAAATATTAATAAACAATGATTGCAAGAAATTAATCTACAGCTACATTTACTTGGCAAATAAAATGTTTTCAAGGTTTTGACCTTTTGCTGCACACAATGCATGTTTTACATCTGTACCTGTAGCAAWTGATTTAGATAACCACAAGTGAGTCTCTGTTAAAACCAGCCACACCTGCAGGAGCTTATGCTGCTTCACACACACTCGTCCAAATGGCAACTAATAATTAAAGGGCTCATTGCAGCAAGATGCCAATGTTCTGAGGATCCTCTACATAGTTAACTGTGATGCTGTCAGAGGTCTATGATACAGAAAACTGCTTGCAAAATTCATGATGCCAGCCATTCATTCCCAAATCCATGCTGGGTAAGGGGTATATTATCTGGATTTCATCCATCCTAACATTAGCAGCTTGCATCGTTTCTCTCAGTGTTGGTCTCTGTGAAACTAGAGTAACATAGTCTTTCCAGGATGTTGCAGAGGAAAAAGACATAGTACATATTAAATACAGACAAGGCAATTGTTTGAAATGTTCAAAGACTCCTTAGCAATTTACAGGCAGCACTCTTCCCCCACTCATAATTCAAGAATGAATTATTAAGCATCATGTTTGGTAGGGCAGAGGACTCAATGATAAATGGCAGTTCTCAAGTTACAAGCAATTTGTCTAATATCTAGAAATAATTAGGGACTGTGAAGGTTAATTATTTAAGACCAGGTCAAGCTACAATTGTAGAAACTGGCTTCAAACTCTGAATAGTCCTCACTCATTCTTCTGAATATTGGGACCACAGGCACATACCATGAAGTCTGGCTATGATTGCAAACTGAGTAGGTTAAATGCTGTACTACTCAGGTAAGATAGTTCCTACTTAGATACCCTATTACTGTTTTCCAGAGTCAGAACCAACAGCATAAAACAAAAGATGGATGAAGGGAGAGTTACTAGGGAAACTGTCTCATGAAACTTTAGCAGCTGTGATATCCCATTTTATGCTTCTTACAAGCTGGAGAACCAGGAAAGCTAGTGAAAAAGTTTGGTCTAAATCCACGGGCCTCAGAACCTGAAATTTTCTTGGTATAATCTCAGTTTAATCGTGAACATGCTCCTGTACAAGTCCTACAGGCCAAAGACCAGAGAACCAGGAGTCTGCATCATCATAAAAGAAGATAGGAATCCCACCTCCAGATCTGACAGAGATGGGGAGAAATTAGCCTTTGCTCTGTAACTTTGTTCTATTCTGGTTCACAATGAATGAGAGTGGATCTCCTTTAGTCTACAGAGTCAAGTATTAATCTCTTCCAGAAATGTCCTCATAGACATACCCAGAAATCATGTTTTCCCAGCTCTCTAGGAATCATTTAATCCATTCACGTTGACATTTGTAATTGACCCTCAAAGACGACCCTCTCTGGTGGCAAGCTGTCAAGTCTTCTTCTATCCCTCATAGACACTGCCCCAGGCACTAACTGCTGTTTCTTTTTGTTGCCCAATCCATTTTTCAACATCCTTCGAAGTGATATATTAACCTAAAATCTCATATATGTATAAATGCTGTGGACACTTGATAATAATTAACTCACTCAGAATTTACTACTTTATATTCATGGCTACCACCTTTAATGTCCACATAGGGTTTTGCAAAAATAAATGTTAAATTTGTTTTTTCTTCTGGTCCTTTAGTTTCCATCAATAAGGACTCTGCTTGGGCTCATTACCTGACTATCTCATAACTTATTTAACCCATTTAAATTATTTTATGTCTACCATGGCCAATGAGCTGAGGCAGGAAATAGGAGCTGGCCAATGAGCTCCTACTGATAGGTGCTCATTAAACATCACCACAATGACTGAGAGTGGGTTTCCTTTAGTCTGCAGAGTCAAGTGTTAATCTCTTCCAGAAATGCCCTCATAGACATACCCAGGAATCATGTTTTCCCAGCTGTCTAGGAATCTTTTAATCCATTCATGTTAACACTTGGAATTGACCCTCAAAGATGACTCCCACTCGATAGGTGATGTTTAAAAGAGATTCTCTCTACAGGTTTTGTTAAGTGTAGAAACACTCCAGTCTATTTAGTAAACAAAACAACTATTTAGCCCAGTATGGATAATTATTTCACATCTTCTGTGAAAAAGTACATATTAAAATTGGTGTTATACTAGGCAGTGTGTTAGGGCAGTATTTAAAAGAAAAAAGATGACGACGACGACGACGACGACRAYGATGATGATGAAGATGAYAATGATGATGATTGACAGATGACACCACAATGAAAGAAGGACGGAGGGTATGATGTAAGGAAGGAAGAAATAGAAGAAGAGATGGAAGGAGCAAACAAGGAAAATGAAACATTTTATGGAGTTGAATACAGGAGTATGGCAGTGAGGATGAAAACGACTAGGAAGGACAAGTATTCAGAGAAAGAAGAGAAAGGGAGAATGGAAGAGGAGAGGGAGAAGGATGGAGAAGGAGACAGAAGGAAGAGGGCAGGGAGAGGGGAGAGAGAGTGGAGGGAGAGGCAAGAAGAGGAGAGAGAGGGAGGGAGGGAAGAGATATGGAGGAGAGGGAAACAGGTAAGTGAGGAAAGAAAAAGGAGGCTTCTAGTGAAAGGAGAAGATAATCAGTAGCTGTCAAGTGTGTGCACACACTTTCCCAGAGTTCAGATGGCCTGCATGATTTAAATAGGTGACTCTCACTAACGTGGAGGCAATAAGGAAGACTGGGAGACAAATGTCAAAACAGTACTATTACATGCAAGAGAAAATGATGTGAAATGGAGACACAAGTCATTCAAAAAATATATGACTAGTGTGGAATTGGTGGTGTGGAGTAGCCCGTGTTGAACAGAAGTGGGTACCCATTCAAGTCACTCATAAATTTTGGATGTCATTGCATAGTCAGGGAGTGAGAAGAGGTGAGTGTGTTTTCTAATTTGGGGAGGCTGTTGATTGAAGGTACACTTCAAAGCCCTAGGTGGTCCAGTGAGGAAACATCCTTTAATTTCTTCTTTATTTTTCTTTTCTTTCTTTTCTTTTTTTCTTTCTTTTTTTATTGGATATATTCTTTATTTACATTTCATTTCCCTTTTCCTGGTTTCC